>JAOUQZ010073800.1:0-12500 GCA_028564935.1 Neosilurus hyrtlii
TGTGTGTGTGTGTGTGTGTGTGTGTGTGTGTGTGTGTGTGTGTGTGTGTGTGTGTGTGTGTGTGTGCGCGTGCGTGTAAAACAGTGCTACTCCAAATACTTCTGAAAAAGGTTTTCAGCCGTCGTTTGAAGACACCAAGTGACTCAGCTGTCCGGACATCTAGAGGAAGTTCATTCCACTACTTTGGTAACAGAACAGAGAAGAGTTTAGATTCATTTTCCCAGTAGAAGGAGGGACCAGTCTAGCAGTGCTAGAGGATCTGAGAGAACGCAGTGCAGCGCAGGGTGTGATAAGTGCCTTGAGGTAGAAGGGTGCAGATCCATTTTTGGCTTTGTAGGCCAGCATTAGTGTTTTGATTCTAATGCTAGCAGCTACAGGAAGCCAAAGGTGAAAGCAGTGGAGTGGAGTGTGTGAGGGTTGTGGAAAAATGTTTAAATTCCTTTTTAAATTACTTTTACTATGTAAAGCTGCTTTGCGACAACGTTAATTATAAAAAGTGCTATACAAATAAAACTGAATTAAATGGAATTGGATGGTGTGGAAAAACGTAGGAAGGTTGAAATCAAGCTGGAAGCTGCATTCTGGATCAGCTGCAGAAGTTTAATTGCGCTTAAAGGCAGACGTGCCAGGAGTGAGCTGCAGGAGTCTGGCCTTGAGATGATTATTAAACTCAACTACAAAAGGATATAATTATAAAATGGTCTTTCTTTAATGAATAAATAAAAAAATAAAAATAAAATAATAATAATTGTTATAATAAATTGTAATATATTCAGTAAAACACGGTAGCGGAAAGCCCTTGTTATTACAGCTCCGGTTCCTGTTCCATCAGTACCTGAATCACACCGTAGAGATCCGAACCTCATCTCTCTGACATGCTGCAGTAAAGCCGCATGCTCAAAATTCTCTTTTATTTTTCAAGAAATAAACTCAGAAAAACTACAGAGTGTGTAATCTCTTCCTCTGCAGTGGGAGGACACGGAGGCGTATTGTGTTCACTTGAGATAATTCGACTCTGTATTTCTGAACTAATGAGATCATTCAAAACAAAAGAAGCTTCAGTTTGCAAAAGGTTTTAAAACTTAAACACACACTTTATGGACAAAAGTTTGTGGACACGAGACCAGAACACTCGGATGTTTCTTGATGGGTGGACTCCAGGTTTCATTCCTCTTTGCTGTTATAATAAAATTCTCTCCACTAGATTTTGGGGATTTGTGATCATTTGTCCACAAGAGCATCAAGGTTGGACACTGATGTCATGCGGGGACACCTGGGGCTTTCTGTTTCAACCCAAACATGTTCGGTGGGGTTGAGGTCAGTGCTCTGTGCATCAACTCAGGTTCTCCCACTCCCACCTTGGCAAGGCATGTCTTCATGGAGCTCACTGTGTGGTGTTCGGAATAAGCATGGACTTCATGGGAACAGACGCTGCCTTGATGTCACATACTGTACGTATCTCTAAAATCCCAATATATGTCTCTGGGTCAATGTTACTTCCCCACACCCATTCACAGAACTCACCCATGCTGTGAATACTGATGCACCCCATACCTTCACAGATGCTGGACGTTCACTGGTCATTTAAATCTTTGGCACAGGGAACTCAGCATCCTTTTTTTGCTGAAATATGAACTCCCTTGACCACAGCAGACAGTTTCACAGCAGACGGTCTTTCTGTCGATCGGCGATGAGCTCTGGCTCAAACCAATTTGTGATACGATGTATGGCTTCCTCCTTCTGTAACATAGTTTCAGGTTGCATTTCTGGATGTGGTGGTGTTCAGTGGCAGCAATTTTCCAAAGTACTTCCAAGCCATGTGAGTATATTTGTCACAGTAACGTGAGGAACTCGAAGGTCACGCGCAGCCAACAGTTGAGCCCTAATTCCTTAAGTCCTGTCTCAGTATCATGTGCTGTAGATGTTGCAATGAGAAATAATCTTTTTGAAGCGGTAGCGGTACGCCACGACGCGTCCTTGTTAATGAACACTGTGCCTTTGGTGGGTCCTTTTTTAATTACCAATCGTGATTTCTCACCTGCTTCCAATTACTGTAGGACTGTTACTGAATATTTAAAAAAACTAACTTTTAATTCTTATATTAATTCAGAGTCTAACTGTTTATATTTATAAAAGACAATTATGGTCAGTAAAAATACTGAAGGTCTTTCCACCCACAGTCCAAAAACATGCACAGTAGGCTGACTGGTTGTTTCAAATCACCCCTAGGTGTGAGGTTGAGTGTGAATAGTTGTTTGTGTGTCGGCCCTGCAAAGGCCTGGCGAACTGTTCGGGGTGTACCCCGCCCTCACCCAGAGTCGGCTGATTTGGGTGCCAGCCTCCCCGCGACCCTAATTAGGATTAAAATAAACGAATGAATGTTTTATCTTTATATTTATGGCATTTTGCAGACGCTCTTATCCAGAGCAACATACATTTTATCTTATTAATACAACTGAGCAGATGAGAGTTAAGGGCCTTGCTTGGGGGCCCAACAGTGGTAGATTGGTTGAACTGGGGCTTGAACCTCCAATCCAGTAATTCAAGTCAGTAATCCAGAGTCTTACCCACCGACCCACCACTGCCCTTTATTTACACCTGCTAATGATTCACACATTTCCTTACCACAATACAGGCTAAAATATGCATATTCTCTACGGTCTCACTCACACACACACACACGCACACACACACACACACACACACACACACACACACACACACACACACACACCTTGTAATTGTGGACATTCTGGAAGGAATCCTCAAAGCTTCTGATGGCTCGCTTGAGCTTCCGAATACGACGATGCAAACGAGGTACTGATGTCACTTGGGAACAGTTTGCACCAACCTCTCTGTGCACACGCGCACGCGCACACACACACACACACACATACACACAAGTAAGAACCACGTAATCCATTTACTAGCAAAATTAATCAAACAATAAGAGATATTCCTACATGAAATGGGATTGGTTGGAGCTTGCACAGGAGGTGGAGCCATGTCCACTGCTTAGAATGTGAGTCTGTCTTGAGATTGGACAATCAACAGAGGAACTGGGCGGGGCTGCAGGGGAAAAACAGGAATATCACGGGTCAATTAAAGTGTTAAACGAGTACTTATTTCACTTTACGGGTTTACGTGTACAAAATAATCTGATAAACACAGAGGACATCGAGCATCTGCTCGTGCTCATGTACCCATGTACCTGACAGCGGGAAAGTCACCGGACTTTCAGAAGGTGGAGTCAGACGGAGTGTGTGTTGCCGCTGTGTGTGTGCACTCTCAGGCTCAGAGTATGAGTTTTGGTTCTCGGTTTGTGCGTCACCACATGGAGAGTGTGTGCGACTCGTGTTAGACTGCATGTCCGTCTGGCTGGGCGCGTCTCTGGTCTCGTATCTCAGGGGCCTGGTCTTGTGATGACTCTCGTCGCCGGTATTGGAGTCTGTGTCGCTGTCTGGAGTGGGGCATTCAGAATTAAGGCTCTATTAAATAAAAAAAACATATAATAATAAAAACTATATTGACAGGAGGCCACAAAGTCAATGACATGCACACAGAGTGTATTAACACATACTGCAATGTTCAGCTCCCTCTGCTGGCTGTCTGGGGAATTACAATTGCAATAAAAAAACATTTCCAGCAGCATGACTCAGTCTGTCTGTCTGTCTGTGCACAAATTACCTTTTAAGGAAAAGGGGTGGGGCTGAGCAAAGGCATGCTTTACTGGCTGGGAGTGGGGTTAAGTCAAGGGGCAGAAACAGTGCAAACTTTAGTCTTATACAAATATCACAGACTGTAGCATGTGGCTACGCTGATTTACTGCAGACTGCAGGTTTCTATGAAGAACAGAAATACCATGTGCGCGCATCTGAGGCACGACTGATCCGTCTCGATTATGCATGACCTAGAGAGAAAGAGAGAGAGAGAGAGAGAGAGAGAGAGAGAGAGAGAAAGAGAGAGAGGTCATCATTGCTATTTGATTATAAATTACTAAATTAAGAATAAAGTTAAGAAAATTCAGGGACGCGGCGGCGACGGCAGCATGGTGGCGCACATCCATTATACAGCAAGAAGGTCCCAGGTTCGATTCTCGAACTTGGGGCATTTGCATGTTCTCCCCATGCTTGCGTGGGCTTTTTGTTTGTGCTGTTTACTGTAAATACTGCTGGAAACTGAATTTCCCTCCTGGATTTATTAAAGTATCTCTCTCTCTGTCTGTCTACTTGCACAACATTTAAATGTAGAATATATTCGGCTTAAATCCCTCCAAACAACAAGGGACACAGCAGTGGGGTATTTGGGAAAAAAACAAGGCTTGGCCCCAGAAATACAGCCAGAAAGTGCCCTGCTATCATCCTGGATAACGTGTGTTTGAGTCCCGGAATCCACGCAGCCATCTGTGACCGGCCCAAGGGAGCTGACTGGCCGAGCTCTCCCTGTCAGTCAAGGTGATCACCCATCATGGGCGTCTGTGAAGGATACAAGCGGGTGGGTAGAACTTTCCTCTACGTGTGTTACACTGCCCCTACACATGCACCCCTCCCTGGTTGATGGTGGTCACATGTGACACAGAGGCATATTAGAAAAAAATCAATAAATAAAATAATAAGTAAAAACTGAGTCCTGAGCCAGGTTGAGATAAAAGGTCATTATAAATGGTTTGGGAAGCAGGAAGAGCAGAAACGTCTGGAACACTCACTCCGGTTCAGGACGACTCTCTGAACGTCCTGTGTTGTCCCTTTCCTCCACACTTCTTCCCCTTATGTCCGGCGTCCGTCGTTTTGAGATGGACCTGTTTCCGGGACAGAGATGATTAAGACACGGCATGGGAGATTTCTTTCGTGGCTGTAGGTGAGAAGGAAATGAGTACGGTACAAGGTTTGGGAAAGTCTGATTAATGAAATCTGACCTTCCTGAAAGTGGGCGTGTTGGTGGGAGGGCACTTATTTCTTTAGCCACACCCATATTGACATTACACCCCTCTGATTTCTCCTGGGAATCAAACAGAATATTGGTATAAATAAATAAACACACACCCACACACGCGCACACACACAGGGTTCATTCCCACCTCCTGTAGTGGTGATACGTGGGTGAGACGAGGGTGAGACAGCATGGAGTTCTCGCTGTGCGCTGTGCTGTGGGTGCGGCTGTTTTTGCGTGAATGTGTGCGAGCTGTGTAGCTTGTGGTGTGTGTTGGGATCAGATGTTTGTGATTCTCCAGCAGATGCAGCATAAGCCTGTTGCACATGGTCTGCTCTTCCAGCATCCTTGGGCCTTCAGGGACGCTGCGCACACACACACACACACACACACACACACACACACACACACACACACACACACACACACAGATGATCACACGTTATTACATCAAACACGCTGGAACACTTAATAAGAAGGCGGAGTTGGTAATCTGAAAAGCTAGCAAAAAAACTGAAACCTGAACCAACCAAAGTTGCTGATGCTGATGTAGAGGTGAATGTTTAGGAATTCTCTGACATCATGGGCGGAGTCAGGCGCAGAGCTAGCACCAGGGTCTTAAATAAAATTAAAAAAAAACACTCACTGGAAAATGCACGGTCCAAACACTGTGGCCAAGTTCTCGGAGGTCATGTGATTCCACTGGCTGTGAGCGATGACTCGAGACAGGAAGTGAAGGAGGTAAGACAGGATGTTGTAATTGTCATCAGGGAGACGATGCAGGATTTCCTTCAATGCTTCAACCAGTGCAGTTCCATCTTTACAGTCTGCTTATGCAAACACACACACACACACACACGCACACACACGCACACTCTTATTCATTATGAACCCTAATTAGTGTAATAAGTACTCATGAGTGCCTACTGTATGCCCTTGCCCTCTGTGTGTGTGTGTGTGTGTGTGTGTGTGTGTGTGTGTACCTATGAGCGCCTGCTGCATGCACGTGGTGTGTGTGTGTGGTATGAGTCCGCTCGGCAATTCTCGAAGATACAGCTTGAGAAGACTGGCAACCGTTGACATGTCCCCTCTCTCCAGATCCACACGCTCACCGCGATCCAGACACACACGCAGCGTCCTGCAGCGTGGAACAGAGCCACACACCCTGAAAACACCACTTTGCTGCAGACCTAGACACACACACACACACACACACACACACTACTTTAATAATGTTTGCACAAGAACCACTGACGACAACTTGATTATCCCTCATCCCTCCGTCCTGAGGAAAGAACTCCTCACCGTATTCCTCCAAAAACTCCACCATGTCCTTCAGTACCAGAGGGACTCCCTGCTGTAGTCGCCCTTCGTCTCTCAGGCTCTGCAGAGACACTCCAAACACAGCCTGAGTGCTGAGGTCCTGGACCTGAGTCTGGTGTTCTGGTTCAACCCGAGCGCATCGTTTCAGCACCTTCACCGACGCCGGATCTTGCTGTGGTTCAGCAGAACAGACAAGAATGAAACACTGAAGGATCGTAATCATCTCCTCTTCAGTTCAGCTGTAGCTCGTGTTTTATCTCATGTCTGATGCGGTTTTGTGATGCGTGCATGCAACCTGGAATAAATTCGCGTTCACACAGGAAGGGATGAGCGACAAGCGGCCACGCAAAGTCAATGACCGCGTGCGAAACGCGACACGAAGTGGGCGGGAGCAAAGTTTAAATGAGCTGAACTGTGACAAGCGTGATTCAAGTGAAAACCAATCAGAGTTTAAAGATACCATTGATTGACAGATGGCACCAAACACTGAATTCCCCGAAACCTTTTCCTAATCGTTTTACACAGATTGTGTAAAATAAGCATTTTCTCGTGCAGTTCAGCGGCAAAGCGACTCCCTTCTCATCGTCACTTCCTGTGTGACTGAAGAGTAAAGCTGGGTTCACATGGGAAGCAACAAGCAACGGACAATGAGTTGAGTGTTCATCGCTTGCGACTGAGCGACACACAGCATCGCTTGGACCTATCAGCTCTTGTTGCCTAGGTAACGCCCGCGCATGTTTCCCGCTTCAAAAGCTTCCCTACTGCAGGTCCGTGAGAATTTTATCATTATCTTATATTGTTATTTTAACTCATACTACCATCATATATAGACTATTATTAATATCATTCTCATTATTATCACACTGCGAGAATAGAACAGAGACTCTTGTGCATCATGAACCGGGAACAGTTCTCTCTCCTCGCCATCTCCGCTCTTTATTTGAGAAAGAGCACCATGACGTCTCCGCTCCTGCTGGGTTCTCCCAGCGATACAAGCCCGGTATCATCATGGGGAGAATCAGAGACTTGTTCAGGGGCTCCGTTTAGATGGGGTACACTTTCAGCAGTACTTTACTCTCAACTGTACACAGTTTTTTAAACTACTTTATTTTTTATTAATATTTATGTGTGTGTGTGTGTGTTGCCCTGCAATGGTCTGGCAAGCTATTCAGGATGTACTCCGCTTTCACTGTCCGTCGGCTGGGATGGACTTCAGTCCCTCATGACTATAATAAAAGATAAATCGATTCGGCAGATGAAATAAAACCATCGTAGTCTCTCTCTCGCTCTCACACCTCACTGTTATTCTATCTATTCATCTTCATATATCTCCTTCATCTCTCACTTCTCTCTCCCCACCTCAGTGTTTTATCTCATATAATAATTAATTCCTTGTTTGTTTACCTTTTTTATCTTATGAACTCATTAAATCCATCTGGTTTATCTTAAATAATCTCAAGTTAGGTGATCTCTCTCTTGCTTTCTCTCTCTCTCCCCCTTCTCTCTCTCTTGCTCTGTCTCTCTCTCTCTCTCTCTTTCTCACTCTCTTTCTCTCTCTTGCTGTCTCTCTCTCTTTCTTTCTCGCTCTCTCTCTTGCTCTGTCTCTCTCTCTCTTGCTCTCTCTTTCTTTCTCGCTCTCTCCCCTTCTCTCTCTCTTTCTCTCTTTCTTTCTCTCTCTCTCTTTCTCTCTCTCTCTGACTATATTAAATATCTTTAAAACTTTCTAATGTTTTAGTTTGTACTTGTTTGTTTGTTTGTTTGTTTGTTTATGCTCTGATGTAATGAACAGTAGTATAAAAACACAGGGGGATGAATGAAGAGTGTGTGTGTGTGTGTGGGGGGGGGTGTTACTGGTTACTCACACACAGTGATATGGAGGCACTGGTTCCCATTTTAATCTCAGTTCCTTTCCACTGAACGCCACTTTCTCATCAGCCCTCTCGGCTAATCAGCTGGTAGCTAAAGCTACCACCACCCGCAGTGCTGTGACTTTAAACACGTCTTTTTATTCATCAAACCGCGTTTAAATCGCGTCTCCTGGTGTTTTCCTGCGTTTCTTCTGGTTTAGGGAGAAACTCGTCTCTGCACTGTTGCTGTTTCACGTCTTCTGCTACTCACGTGACCAGAACGGTGGTTGTCATGGTTACAGGTGACCCGGATGGATACGTGAAGAGGACGGTTTCACTTCCGGGGGAGTTAAAATGGCGGTCAATCTTATTTATCGACAAAAATAAATAAATAATGATAGAGACGGGTTTTATCCACCTGTTTCTTTTCAGAAGTGTTTTTTCTTTTCTTTTCTTTTTTTGAATCCGTTAAACTTTGCAGGAAACCTAAATAAACAAGTGTACAGATGTGATTTACATTTGAAGATGGTTTAAACAGGTGTTTTTTCTGAGTAAATGTTTCGGTGAGGTTTTCTGTGGTTTCATGGTGGTTTTCTGTGGTGTTCAGTGGTTTCATGGTGGTTTTCTGTGGTTTTCGGTGGTTTCATGGTGGTTTGCACGCCTGCCTCGACGTCCTGGGTTTGAATCCCGGGCTCGGTGAGGGTGCTGCATGTTTCCTCCCACAGAACAACCCCATCCCTCCAGCTGGCTGTTCTAGACTGCGTCCCGGTCTCAGGGAGGATGTTTTTATGTGCTTTGGCCCTGCGGTGGACCGGAGAGCTGAGGTTGGAACCCGCCATCGTCCGGAGTCTGAGATCCAGCTCCAGATGAGATTAAAAACGAAATCATGAAACTTGCTCAGTCCAGCCTCCCCGTGACCCTTCAGTAGAATTAAGTGGTTCACCCAATTTTTAAAAAGGTTCACAGATTCTTTAAAAACCGCTCGTCTATCCCTGCTGACTCCGGGTGAATGCGTGGTACAACCTCTACAGCTCGCCAATCCATCGCCGATATCCCAAGCTGTCATTTTCAGAGAATGATGACACGGATCAACTTCCAATGATAATTATGATACAGTGTCGCGGCGAAAATCGACACTGCGAGTTAACCGTGTAACACCCGTTAAATTTACAGAGAACCAACCCACTTGTATATCTGAGATGAAGATGTTTCTAATACATTCTCTGCATGATCAATGAGAGAGATATTTTAATATGTACAAACATAGCCAGCTCTCTACACAACGTTCTAGTGCTTCACCGCTTCTTGATAAGCAGTCGTCACCCAGAGTCGGCTGAGATGGGCGCCAGCCTCCCCTCGAAGCTAATTAGGAATAAGTGGCTTTGAAAATGAAACCGGAGTGCCTGGAAGAGACCCATGCAAGCGCAGGGAGAACATGCAAACTGTGCTGTGATGCCACGGGTTTATTAGTTGTTGTTTTGTTTTGTAAACAACTTTGTTTCTTAGTGTAAAAAAGTATAAATGAACAATAAATCATTCTAAGAGAAATATATATTATAAAAAGGTAAACATTTACAAGCAATAGAGAAAAATAAATATGTTATCATACATTCAGATAAATAATTGTAATAAAATTTAAAGTTACAATAAATAACAGAAACCAGTCTATAACCTATATATATAACTATAAAGCTTCATGAATCTGATTAATCTCACCACTCTTACAAATTCTGACCAATTCAACCCAAAGGAATTATGACGGTTGGTGTAGAGCAGGGGTCACCAACACGGTGCCCACGGGCACCAGGTCGCCCCCAAGGACCACATAAGTTGCTCGCAGGCCTATTCTAAAAATAGCACAACTCACTAGTGAGATGCATCTAAAATCAATTTTTGATTTTTATTGTTGATAATTATTGTGAGAAATCATTAAGGTGATCAGTGTCTTCACATAGATGAGTATCAATAATCATTATTAATAATGTAAAACTAAAGGAAAACTGAGCAAACGTGTAATTTCACGAGAGCTGATCGAACTGGTAGCCCTTCGTATGACTCAGTACCCATGAAGTAGCTCTCAGTTTCAAAAAGGTTGGTGACCCCTGGTGTAGAGGTTAAGGTGCTGGGCTCATGATAAAGAGGTTGTGGGTTCAAATCCCAGTGAGACCCCCACTATGCTAAGAGCCCTGGGCAAGGTCTTAAGCACAAGTGTACCCGTGTCCACCCAGCAGTATAAATGGGTACAATCCCACCCATCCTTACAGGAAACCCGACCAACCCAGACGGCTCTTACAGGAAATCTGACCAATCCAGACCACTCTTACAGGAAATCTGACCAATCCCACATGCTCCAGTGGAAATCTGAACCATCCTGACTGCTTCAAAAGACCAATGCTGACCCACCACTGCTTAAGCCTGCTAGGTTCATGGAGAGCCACCTGGCTCCATACTGGTAGAGACTGTTGGATTTATTTAGTAGAAGGGCTGCCCTACTTTCTTTTGCCTTCGAATAATCGCCAGCCGACACTGTCTCACACACACGCGCATCGTTTTACCTCGTTTCCATGGTCATGTGGAACTCGTATTTTCATTCAATCATCAATCATTAATTTTCTAAGCCGCGTAATCCTAATTAGGGTTGCGGGGAGGCTGGTGCCCATCTCAGCCGAGTCTGGGCGAGAGCGGGGTACACCATGAACAACTCGTCAGTCCACTGCAGGGCAACACACACAACCATTCACACTCACATTTAGGGGCAATTCGGAACAGCCAAACGGCCTAACGTGCATGTCTTTGGACTGTGGGAGGAAACCTGAGTACCTTGAGGAAACCCATGCAAGCCCGGGAAGAACATGTAGACTCCACATAGAAACATCCTCGCCGAGCCCGGGACTCGAAACCAGGATCTTGTTGCTTTAAGGCAGACGTGCTAACCACTACACCACCATGCCGCCCTCTTCACATCAAGAAAATGCCCAAATGTATTTGCAGTTACAAGAAGATAGTTGTTTAAAAACAATTGAAACATTAACATTAATTGGTATACAGTATGTAACACTGAGAAAAATATTCAAAAAGCAAACATGATTTGTAAGAGCCAGAAATTCCTCTTTGTAGGAGGATAAGCAGATAAGACATACGCAAGTCATAATCCACAGCAGCTGGGCTAGTTTATTTGTCTACGTCCCACAGCTACATTAGTAAAATAAAGAGTACATGTCTATAGAAGCACTGTATGAACTTCACCTTTCCATGATACATGATGTGATTTAGTTTATAATCAGAGATGCGAATGTGCGTGTGTCGGCCATCAGCTGCAGTCATCGCTAAAGACATAAGGCAGTGGGAGGCTACTGGCCCCCGTTCTTCCTCACCGAATGGGTTTATCACAGCCCTTAGGCCAGAGAGGTCAGTCTGTTACATTCAGGGGGGTTTTAGAGTTCAGGATCAAGGGCACCATTAAGGTCATCCAAGACATTCTTCTGTTTGTTGACAGGATTCCTACAGAGTAAGGCTGTTAGAAAGGGAATAGCACCGCCCACTACCAGACAGCACCCGATGAAGTAGAACGCCAGGTCATATGACTGCGTCCAATCAAAGAACGATCCTACAACAGAAAACAGAACTAGATAAGTTCCAAAGACCCAATAACAGCAGCACGTACAGTAAAATTATATTATTACAATATTACATGTCCCCCAATTATTCCTAGTCAGTTCCCGCCCATCATGTATTGCCTCCCTATCACCAACAAGCAAGCAGGCTAACTGGCGGTTCCAGCTTGCCCCTAGGTGTGGGGGTGAGTGTGATTTGTTGTGTGCTGCTGTTCAGGGTTTAGCCCGCTTTCTCCCAGTCGGCTGAGATAGGCTCCGGCCTCCCCATGACCCTAATAGGATTAAGTGGTTTGGCAAATGAGTGAATATCTTCCTGATTTTTATGAATAATTTTGTATCTGATATGAATTTTACGTTGTATTTTTAAGTAATTCGTGATGGAGAAGCACTAGCTGTGAGGGATACAGTAGAGGAAAATTTACTTGCCGTATGAAAATATGTGTGAAATATACGGTGTTGCTGCCTCATATTCAGGGTCTCCCATGTCAATACAAATTTCCTCCAAGATTTTCAAATTTTCCTTTAACCTCATAAAACACCTCATAGTTAGACTTGCTGTGCTAAGCCTGCTCGTATGCCTGAATGAATGACTAAATGAATAAATTTTCTAACAAATGAATAAATGAATAAATTAACGAACAAATGAATAAATGAATGAATAAGGTCAGTGTATCCTGAGAAGTGAGGAATTGCTTGCCTTCTCTCCTAAATAGGTTCAGTATTTCTTCCATACTATTAGTACGCAGGGTGGCACAGTGGTGTATTGGTTCACATGTCCATCTCAAAA
>JAOUQZ010073893.1:0-18167 GCA_028564935.1 Neosilurus hyrtlii
AAAACATGGCTGGCTATTAGTGGCTAAAGTTAAAAACATTCATTCATTTTCTAAGCTGCTTAATCCTAATTATGGTCGCGGGGAGGTTGGCGCCCATCTTAGCCGACTCTGGGCGAGGGCAAGGTACACTTACACCCACACCTAGGAGCGATTTGGAACAGTCAGTTAGCCTATTGTGAATGTTTTTGGACTGTGGGAGTAAACCAGTGTACCTGGAGGAAACACACACAAGCATAGGAAGAACATGCAAACTCAAACTCAGGCCTTCTTGCTGTGAGGCGGACGTGCTAACCACTGCACCACCGTGCTGCCTTAGTTAAAACATGTAAAGAATATATAAATTGGCTGCATATACAAAATTGTACATATGCTACATAATGTAAAAACACATTTTATGAATTTATGTAACATGGCATTTAATAAGACATTAATTGTGATTTGTCTGTAATAACAAAAGCCACACGCATGCAAAAACATGTAGTAGCAAAGTATACACATATTAAAAATATTCCTTAGATTTGTTTAAGTTTTGTTTCAAAGGCTTAGAGCAGGGACAGACCAGGTGCCTGAAGTTTCATGATATAAATGTCATAGAAAAGACAGATCAAGAAATATATTTTTTATCTGGACTGTAGCTAAAATGCTATAAGTAGAATAACCATGTATAGTTTTAGCAGGCAGCACATTATAAAAGTTAACGCTAGATATAGCATCGATGCACAATTTCCTTTGGGATAAATAAAGTATTTTGATTCTGATTAGTGATAATACAGGATAATTGAAATAGGCTTTAGTAAATAGCTTTGTATTAAGTTATGACTGTTAAAGGAGGCGGGTTCTTGATCAACTTTCATCTTTTATCATCTGACTGAAAATAGTTCAACTCACAATGTGAAGAAAAGTGTGAGGAATTTTGGTCAACCTTCAACGTCTTACCAGTTCTTATACAAAAAGATTTATCAAACTAATAATTTTATCTTCAAGAAATGAAAATCTGATCAAAACATAATTAAGAAGAGGATTACACAACCCCTGCAATTCAGCAGTTTATTATATGGGAACTGGACGGACATTGTACCGTATCACTATCAGATAAAATCTGAACAGAATACACTACCACCTAAGAACAGGATAGTACAGGATCAGTACATACAGTATGTGACTTGAATCTATCTTACTACCAATTTCAGGCTCAAGACTAAAGAGTCTATCAGAATATACATGTTGATTTCAAACTTGATACAATTACGGATTGAAAAGCGGCCATGCACTTGTACATGTGTGCATAGCTGCTTCCCAGAGTCCAAAGACAAGCATATTATGCTATTCTAAATTGCCCCTGAATGCCCCAGTACCAATGCTGATGAGAAATGGAATGGATAAAAGGATAGAAACTAATGTATAAAATGTGCAGATCATTACGGTGTCGTGCTTCTAGAAGTTTACATGGGTCATTTGCAGCTTCTTGAGACAAAAATGTGAATTTTTCCCAAAATTGGGATGGACTGCACGAGTGATCTCCAGTGTATCCATACAAAATCGGAATGCTCCTACAGCCATATTTGTGCTTAGTGGCCTATACTCTGTATTGCACTCTCTCAGGAGTACAAACAAGTGCAGGGCAGGCATTTTGGTTTAGGATAAGCTGTAATCAATGCAAAATAAGGACGGTCCCCTTTCTACTCATGTAAATGGATATTTCTGGTTTATTCTCAATATAATAATTATTTGCCAGTCTTGCTCACAACACCATGTGATGTAAAATGTTTTTTTGTTTTCTGCTAACAGTATAACACAGGGTTAAATAATGATACTGTATACATTCAACAATTTTCCTTCTCTTACTCAAGGTCCAATCATGGAGGCAACAGGTCTAGGAGGGAAGCCAAGGCATCTCTCTCTGCAGCTTCTTCTGTGGTATCCTGAGGTGTTTCCAGACCAGACAGGTTATTATTTCCCAGTGGGACATGTCTGGAAAACCTCTATAGGGAGGCAACAAGAAGGCGTTCTATCAGACGCCTGAACCACCTCAACTGATTCCTTTCCAGAGTAGCAGTGGCTCTACCTTGAGTTCCCCCGGATGTCTAAGCTCTTCAACCTATTTCTAAGGCTGAGCCCAGAAACCCTCTGAAGGACACTTATTTCAGCTGCTTGTAACATTCTTTCAGTTACTACCCAAAATCCCATGTCCATAAGTGGGGGTAGGAACGTAGATGGACTAGTAAATCAAAAGCTTCGCTCCTTCTTCACCATCACAGATTGGTGCAGCGCCTTCATTACAGCTGATGCAACGCTGATTGGTCTGATTGTAGCTTGTAATAAATTATATATTTATTTAAGGCTTCGTTTGTAGATGTATAATGTTAAAAGTAGGCCAACAATCAAATGTGTTGCATTGTTCTGAGAACATCTCAGCTAAATAATTATTTATAAATCAATGTTTTCACTTCTAATTTGAACATATTGTCACCAATTTTTCTGGCTTGGAATTGTACCAGAAATACTTTTGTATTTACACGTTTAAATCAGCGGCTATATTCTCTATGATGTGTGTTTAGCTTTCGTTCTTTTAATCTGTAGATTAATGCTGAAAAACAATTAATAAAATTGCTTCGCCTTTACCTTCACATTTGCTGGGGGATTATACTCTGATCTAGTGCTCCATCTAATGGAAACCTAAAGTAAAAATATTCACACAAACAACACAAACAATTTTCACACGCTTTTTAATTCCTAACAGAAAAAAGTTCAGATTCAGTAAAATGTATGAGGTGTATTCAATATTACAGAGAGGCTTAAATTTTCTACAAAAATTGTAAAATTAATATTCTGCTGCTTTTTTCAAAGTGGGAAAAAAATGCCAGTGCTGCCAATTTACATCCTAAAATAAAATAAAAAAAAAAACCCATAAAAACCTTAAATGGCAAACACAGAATTTCTTTAAATATAAATAGAACTTGAATTTTGTTTCCTAAATGTAGCAATTTGTTTCAGGTTATATAATTTACTTTATTAACAGAACAAGGTATTTTAAATGTTGACAAATGTTTCTGATTGAGTAAATAACGTGCATTATTTTTTAAATCAAATGTAGAAATAAATTTCAAGTAATACAATGCATTAGGTCAGTTATTCTGTATTTGAAATGCAAGCACTAGCCTAAAACAGGACACTTGGTTATGTGACTATTTCAATTTAAAATATTTTTAGCATAGTTCCTTAATTCTACAATAACAAGCAGCCCCCCCCCCAACAAACTAATTCAGGTACAAATTAAAAGAGAAAAAAAATCTCTCTATCATCAACATGTCCTGTGGATCTCAAGTCAAATAAACAGTAACTGAACACTATAATGGCACATAATATGAATTCTTTCAGGGAAGGTGGAGAACAGTCCATTACCTTTAACAATGTCCTCAAGTGGTAGTATGGGAAAATTTTAATTGTCATCACTACTGCAATACCGTTCTGGAGACAAGCGTCTAAAATCCCTTTCCAATATATAGGATTTTGGTTATGGTAGAGCAAGATGTTAGCAAGATGCCGTCAGGAGGAGAGTGCTGCGAATCATCACAACATTGTTACAAATCACTATGATAAAGTGATTAAGACTGTAGTACAACATCAGTACGATCAGTTTCGTTGCGCAATTCAACCGATGGATCTTCAAGCTCCAATATTTACTACTCCAAACAGCACAGAATATCATGCCGTTAAGACACACCATGACAGCCCTATGATGGATATACACTGCTGCTAAGCTGCCTTAGGAATTAATGTAATCTGCTATAGTGCGCTATGAATTTTATTAACTTCAAGATTTGAGAAGTGGGAAATTTGATACATTGTGCTCTGCCATAACAAAAATCATGTATGTGGGAAAGGGGTTTAACACAGCTCACCATACTCTCTTTAAGGTATAAGTTGAAATCTGGTGGTTCAAGACAAACCATACAGTGAGCCCAAATGCCGTCTGGATGGAGGTTGAGTCATCCTGGAAGAGGTCCAGCCCATAGGATAAATGTTTATTTAGAGGCTAAATGTGATGGGGTCAAAACACAAA
The DNA here is from genome assembly GCA_028564935.1 of Neosilurus hyrtlii. Taxonomy (NCBI): domain Eukaryota; kingdom Metazoa; phylum Chordata; class Actinopteri; order Siluriformes; family Plotosidae; genus Neosilurus; species Neosilurus hyrtlii. The sequence goes on from JAOUQZ010073893.1 coordinate 4,064, forward strand.
ACACTTTCAGACTGATACTTGGTCTCTGCTGTTAGCTGGAATTTCACTGCTGCACTAAAACAGTTTATAGGTAAAATAAAGCCCTGACATTCTGATAGGCAGTAAAATACTCTTTTTTTATGTTTGATGTACTGGGTTGTATATTTGGTCAGTTAAGCTGTACCCCAAACTTATGTAAGAACGCATGATTTCCAGGCTTTGTGTACACCCACACGGGAAGTGAAGAGTGACCAGTGAATCGCATCACCACTGAACAACACGTGAATCACGACGCAAGACAAGTGTCAGTACCCCTGTTGCCTAGGTTACCCTCATGCATGTGTTCCCCTCTTAAAAAGCTTTACAAGGATAAGCTCAACTTGAAGGTCAGAGGTTTGAATCCAGCCATGAGTCCTTTGTAGCTGATTGGCTGAGTTATCATAGGAATCACTTTCCCTCAGAGTGTGTTATGCTGCTCCAAAAGGCGCATGCACAGCAGTTTGTTAAGATGCGGGAGGCGGAACCATGCGTCATGGAGGGGGCGTGTGCTTGCTTACGGTGCTCCCTGGTTGATGGTGGTCACAGGATACTTGGGAAGGCAATACTTGACAGGTGGGAATTGGCTATGACTAAAATAAGGGAGAAAAATGGGGGGAAAAAAAAAATCTTTCAGAGTAAAACTGTGAGCAGCACTGAGCCGGTTCCCTACAGTAGATTCGTAAGAGCTTTTATTATTACTATATTATACTCAACAAAAATATAAATGCAACACTTTTGTTTTTGCTCCCATTTTTCATGAGCTGAACTCAAACACAAAGGGTGTGTGTCAGAAAATCAGTCAGTATCTGGTGTGACCGCCGTTTGCCTCACGCAGTGCAACACATCTCTTCTATGAAGAGAACACTTCTCGACGATGAACTGCAGTCAGTTCGAGACCCCGATGAGGACGACGAGCAAGCAGATGAGCTTCCCTGAGACGGTTTCTGACAGTTTGTGCGGAAATTCTTTGGTTATGCAAAGCGATTTTTGCAGCAGCTGTCCAGGTGGCTGGTCTCAGATGATATCAGAAGTGAAGATGCTGGATGTGGAGGTCCTGGGGTGGTTGTGGTTGCACATGGTCTGCGGTTGTGAGGCCGGTTGGATGTACTGCCAAATTATCTGAAACGCCTTTGGAGGCTTATGGTAGAGAAATGAATATTCAATTCACGGGCAACAGCCCTGGTGGACATTCCTACAGTCAGCATGCCAATTGCAAACTCCCTTAAAACTTGCGACATCTGTGGCATTGTGCTCTGGTAAAACTGCACATTTCAGAGTGGCCTTTTATTGTGGCCGGCCTAAGGCACACCTGTGCAATATTCATGTTGTCTAATCAGCATCCTGATATGCCACACCTGTGAGGTGGATGGATTACCTCGGCAAAAGAGAAGTTCTCACAAATACAGATTTAGAAAGAATTGTGAACAGTATTTGAAAGAAATAGGCCTTTTGTGTACATAGAAAAAGTTCAGCTCATGAACAATGGGAGCAAAACAAAAGTGTTACAGTAAGGATACAGTAATTGGGTTTATTTTAGTTCCTATTATCATAATAAATAGCTTATTATTATTATTTGCTCTATTACCCTGCCCTCGCCCAGAGTTGGCTGAGATGTGCACCTGCATCTTTGTGACCCTGATGAGGATTAAGAGGCTTAGAAAATGAATTAATGGATGAATTATTACTATTATTGCATGGCAAATATACAACAGAGACTCTTGTGCATCATGAACCAGGATGAGTTTAACATATATGAATATAAACTCATAGGCATCTACGGTTATTATCCTTGTAAAATTTCAGCTGTTGAACTCCGCACTTTGGGTCACTTGAGAAAATTTCACCTCTCGTCGCTCTCATTGCTGGAGTTCATTGACTTTACATTGTCACTTGTCACTCATCACTTCATGTGTGGACACAGCTTTAAACAATGTTTTGTTCTTTTTAGGGAGTAAGAACTAATCTAATGGTACAAGTTATAACAGCATCACCTTCAGATAAAACTGAAATGCTTTGTATGTACGAAAACTACACAGCTCAACACTTCACAAGGTATAATCACACTCTCCATTGCAAAGACTAAAGACACATTTATCTATGGGAAAAAATTAAAATAACCCAAAAATGGCAAAAAACAAAAACAAAAAAACAAAAAAAGAGCAGTTCCTGCTGCCCCTGCTGGCACTCAGTTGTCTATCGGCACATAAAAAAGGTCAGCAAAGGCTTTAACAGATGACCACGCAGCCACACACCAAATCAACACCCACAGCAAACAAAATCAGTATCAGCACCAATGATGAATAAAATCTGCAAACTTCATACATAAAAAGGAAGGATAGAGAAAGAGAGAGAGAGAGAGAGAGAGAGAGAGAGAAAGAGACTGAGTGGTTAAAATGGAATCCTTGTCCAAGCTTAATCGGCTCCATCAACAGCTTCTGCCAGGCCTTGGGCTAGTTTATCACTCCTGCATTCCAGTCCTGCTTGTACCTGCAAACCCCACAAATTGAGAAAGCCATAAGATTCCATTGCAAGTCTTCACATGTTCACATCCTCTGTAATGCAAAAAAGAAAAAGAACTTTGAAACGATGTTTTGTCAAGAAAAAAAAATCCACTTTGGTTTAAAATAACCCCAAAACGATTACAAAAAAGAAATGAACCACTCATCAAGTCAATGATGAACAACTTATTTCATAACAATGGCCTTTCACATAATAATACACTGCAAAAAAGGGGTGTCTAAAAACAAGATAAAAACACTAAATCTGAGGAAAAAGTACTCAAAAGTATAGTGTAAAGTTGTAAAGAAAACACTTCTGAATCTAAATTTTTAAAATTCTTGATAAGAAGCAAATTATTTGCAGTGTAGGTCTTTGTTGGTGGAACGGACCAGTGGGTGGGACCTGAAAGCTCATTGGCTGATCTTTCATTACTCGCTGGCTTTGATATTTACTAGTTTTAAATATACATAAAAAAACACTAGTTTTAAATATACATAAACAATAGCAGTGGAGTGAAACTCTTTCAAAACACTTTTTCTCTGTCATGGAATATAATTATATAATTTTAAGATGTTGTAGATGAGAAGTTAAAAGTTATAACTTAGTATCTGTAGTTGATTTTTCAAGATAGAGCATAATAGAACATTTGCTCTGAAGTTTTCAGAGATGTACAGGACTGTTCACGGAGCTGACCTTCATGAAACCCTGCTAACGTTATCAGATCGAATCCTACTGTAACATAGCTGTTAGGTTTTACCTTTTGATTTTGTGTAAACTGAATACTAAGAGAAAAATACCTGATTGCATTACAATTCAAACAAAGAACCTCCCACATGCTCAGATTTAGATACCCCCACTCCCTCAGACATTACCATACCCCATCAGGCCTGAGGAGAACACAGGGTCGTGGTTGATGTTCTCTTTTTATGATATAATGATTCTTCAGACTTTTATACACATTTACTGGGGCAAGGCAACATAGGATTGGTCAGTTCAAAGGACTACTTGCATTTCACACAGGACAGGCCAGTTAGTGTGTTTTCATTAGAAGAGGCGTGGCTAGTTACAATGCATTCCCTCTTTGCAGAGTCTCTGATTTCTACATGTGCTCCTTGGTTTACAGAAGAAAAACAGTGTGTTCCCACTTTTACCTAATACTAGCAGAGACAGAACTCTTTCCAGATCATAGCTACTTGTATCCTCAAGGCTAAATACAGACAGTCTGCATTTGGTAGATCAGTAGATCCTCTGTTTGCTATTTCGCCACTGCGAAGACACACCGGAAATTGAGAAATATATTGAAAAAAGCGGGTTCTTAGCACGGCATATACATGTGTACACGTAATAAACACTTACAGGAGAAATGGTTGAGCCATCCGGAACTAAACTTATTTTTCTCACCATTGTCAATAGCTTTCGCCAATTCTCCTTTGTCTAATGTCCGAACCATTATGAATATTCCTCAGTTAGTGATAAGTATTTATCATTAAAAATATGCCGATTTCACATGATTTTTGTCCGAGTCTCAACATGGCCATGTTTGCCATGTCATGACAATGCTTTTCGCTGGTATAACTATTGCTGATCATTTCAAATAAAAAAATAATAATGAAGAACTACCACGCGGCTTCCTAAAATGCAGAATTCCACAAATCCGCGGAAACATCTCGTGCCTGAGAAATGCAGTTCACACTATAAACAAACAATTGCAATACACACACACACACAGAATGGTCAAAGGTTTATGGACACATGATCTGGTTCTGTCTAAAAAGTTGAAAGCACACAGCTTTGCAGAATGTCTTTGTCTGCTGTTGGGCTACACCGCCCACGCACACACACAGTAAGCTCCAAGAAGAGATGCCTTTCCAAGGTTGGAGGGGGAGAGGTTGACCGCAACCCCACTGAACATGTTTGGGATGAACTAGAATGCCAACTGCCCCAGATGTCCCCATCTGACATCACTGCCTGACCTTAATAATGCTCTTGTAGATGAATGATTACAAATCCCCACAACCCACACTCCAAAATCTAGTGTTCAGCCTTCCCAGAAGAGAGAAATATAACAGCAAAGAGGAACAAAACCTGGGGTCCAACCACCAAGAAACACTTGTGTGTTAGGGTCAAGTGTCCATAAACTTTTGTTGATATACAGGGCACCATCCAACACCATATCCTTGAAGCATTGGCAGAACTTGGGTATATATGCATGCTACATGTGCGTACTGCTATAAAAGATACTGAATTTCACTGTTCTGCGTGAATAAGAAAAAATAATCATACAGTGCTAGTTCAGTGCTAGTTCCTCAATTTTATCCACTGCACATGAAAACACATTAGTATTAAAGTGTGAATACATACACAATCTACTGGGAGAATAAGTTGTTTCATTTATTTCATTTCCAGAATTATTAGGATCCTTCAAAAAATAATAAACAAATAAATAATAAATGCTGGAAAAAGGCAACAAGGAATATTTTATATGGAAACAATGCAGTTTAATGCTTAAACTAATTAATTAAGCAGTGAAACCTTTCAGCAAAACACTGGCTTTAAAATTACTGCCACCCTACAATTAATATTTGATGATTTTATAAAACCCATGGCAAACGTTATGGAATCACTACACATCAAGGAGTAGATTTTTTACTTCATATCAAATAAAGAAATCACATATATGGAAAAAACTCTAAAGGGGAGGTATGATGCTTTTAGCGTCCCATATATGTTGTTGCAGTGTTGAATAGCCAGTTTGACGAAGCTGGAGTATCAAATAACAAGGTTATTGCATGCTTAAGTTTCCCTCTGGGCGGGTTATGCTGGCTGTAAACACAAGGGATCACAGAATCTTTTTTTGAGCACACTGTTGAGTCATGACGTGCTGGACCTCTCATGGAACATTTTTTTTATTTCCACCATAAATGTTTATCCGTATTGAGGTCCAGACTGATTGCTCACCATGTGTTTGAGTTGACCTGCATTTTCTGAAGAAAACCTTTAACATTCTTTGCTTTGTGATGAAATTCTTCTTTGAAAAACTTACTTAATAATCAGTAAAGTTTTCTCTTGATGGTATGAAAAATGTAGCCACACCTAGTTTCACACCTCTACAGTCATTGCTATCTTCCCTGGTCTTTTACCTGACATGTAACCCAATATCATAAATTATTCTTTTCTTCAGGCAGCATTTTTTATATGTTTCATTAGAACACCACCAGACAAAAGTTCCAGCATCAGGCCAATGCAGACTTCATCCACACTACATGATTGATTTTCTTTAACCCACCGTAACCTTGTTATCCTTGTAATAGAGTAAAGAAAAAAAGTTTTTGTGGAAATACTGTTATCACCGACATTTCTTTGCTTGGTCTGTGACAGAAATTCTGACCACACCTGTGTAAGGACTTAAAGTAAACTTGGTGGTGACACAACCCTACCCGAGCCAAGAGATGATTTGATTAGAACATCAAGGTCAATCATCAAGTCATAAAGTTTTGGACATGTACATTTCCCATGTTAAAATAAAAATTTCTTATATCTGAGAAACAAAGTGACAAACTCAGATGCAATGAGGGACAGATAGAAAACCATACACACGATTCTAAAACAGCTTAATCCCTTAAGTGATCTTGAAAGGTCAAAATCTAGGCCACACCATTTTGAGCACTAATCATTTTTAATGAGTGCTGATAGACTTGATGCTTCTACGAAATACTAAAAGGTAACCATACACGGACTCTTTACTGAGACAATGTCCAATGTGACTGTTCTGTCTATATGTACTGAGACATATATATATATACATAAAGCTAGACAGCATATGACCTACTTTAGGATAGCAAATGAATGTTGACTTCTGGGGAGTGGGAGGAGTTAAGAGGCACATAATTAAATATGTGAAGTCATGCTGCGCTCTTGGTTGCATAAATCTGTTTTTTTTTCTCCATTGGGACAGACATCAGATTAATGTAATTAATGTACGCCTATTTTCAATACATTCATGTGATACTGTACATTCCTGGCCAAAAAGAAATAAGTAATGTACGTATTTTCCAAAATTTTAGTAATTACTAACTATAACATAAATATATTAAATAATTACCAAAATTCTATTAAATAGTCAATATGGAATTGCTTTCCCTTTATATTTTCGCAAACATTCAAATCTCTTGGTTAGACTGGATGAAAGTTTCTTGCATCTGGAAATGTCCAAATATGTCCACTCGTACTTGACAGCCTCCCAAAGTTCAGTGGTGTTATTCAACTTTCGTTCAACTAATTTATGTTGGATGTATGCCCAGATGTTCTTTATTGAGTTGGGGCTTGATGCTGTTCTCGTCCAGCCTAGCTTTAGTGGCCTTGGCAGTGTGTGCTGGGGCGTTTTTTAGTAATAAAACTAATTATTTCATATGAATTAGCTGTTCAGACAAACTATCACAATTAATTGGTAATGTATTCTTGGCTGTTATATACTTTTGCCGTTATACCTACAAATATGTAATTTCAGTGTTGGCTCAGTTTTTTTGCCCTGGAGTGTACAGCTAATTAAAGGTTAGATTTATATTGTGATACAGTGTAACAATACTGCATTAATTTATGTGACTTAAAGAAAAGTGTATTCGTTTACCCATTTCAGATTTCTATTTTTGTGCACATAAAACCTAAAACATTGTCATCATGATCACTGACTTTGTAGCAAAACAATCGGGGGTCGCGTTGCTGGGGCAGTTAAGATCCTGTTGTGTTTGAATTACATCTCTTGTTGGGGCCAGGTTTCTTCTTCATTTAACTGAGTCCAATGGCTTGATAAGTTCTGTAAGAACTTGATTTTAACTGCAGACGTATTTGCATATTTAGACTTGTGGTTGTGATATTTAGACAAGGTGATTCTAAGGTTTTTACTCCTCGGGTTTACTAAGCCGAAGAGGTTATGCGATAGCCTTTGCCGTCTGTCTGTCTGTCCACCAAAAAAAACAGCCCATATAAAATCCTTATCATGATCGCCGATCTATAGCTCCTCCAGAACTTTACCAATCGCCCCCTAAATTTGTGTCAGCCATGCATCATGATGTGATGCAGAATGTTTTTAAAAATCAGCTTGACATAATTATTAATGGAGATGTTATTTATTGATTATTTATAAATTTGGCAACAAATCCTTCAGGTGGTCCTACACTAGGCCGCCATATGTTGACATGAAGTTGTTCTATTTTTAGTTAATTGTAGGGGTTACTAGTTAGATAGCCACAAAGGCAGGGGGGACTCCTGCATGGTGTAGGGGACATGTATTACATAAATGCCCCCCCCCACAAATGCCAGGGGTGACCCCCCTTTGATAATGGGGAGACATGGGATACATAAATGCCTTCTCTCGCAAAAGCCATGCAGGGGAGGGGGCATGCATAGGGGTTAGGCAATGATACATGCATTCTGTCACAATAACGTCACAAAAATAACACATTCAAAGTTTTGCATGTGATGAGAGCCGAGGGGTCCACTGTGCATTGCACGGTATTTTTTTTTCTTTGTTATTGAGTAAATCCATCATTGTTTATCTATAAATCTGGAAATATACACTGTATATACACAGTTGATAAAATTATTTAACTAAATTATTTTGAGGCTTCACAAGGACAAAATGTTCAGCTATTAAATCAAAATAGTTTTGTTTAATTTCTGGACGTGTTTATTTGATATGAATTAAAAAGTCTCGGTTAACATCCTCAGCTGATTCATGCTAAGAGCTGACAGCTGATTCTGGATTATTTTTTGCCAGGGGTTATACAAGGTGACCCAATAAAACCTCCCAAATTTCAGAGATACATAAAAAATAAATAAATCAAAGGAATGTTATTATTATTTACCAAATTAAACTATATTCAAAACAGTTTTTATACATCATGATATAAAGATGATCCTCCAAATGATGAGCATCCATTTCTGAAGGCTGTCATGGCTCCACGGGTCATATCGGGTGGAACAGCGGCAGGCTCCTGCTGAACAACAACTTTAAGGGCTTCAAGAGTTTGGGGTGGATGAGTATACACTCGTGATTTAAGGTAGCACCATTACAGTCATTGGAATGGGCCACCATCTGATATCACACATTTCCCTCAGCACTTCCACTGATCTTCCAGCTGTGTGTTTCACTGATCTTCCAGCTGTGTGTTCCACTAATCTTCCAGCTGTGTGTGCCAAAGCCTCACACGTACCAAGAATCCACTTCTTCAACACCAAGGTGTTCAAGTTGGGGTTGGGCCACCAACAGACCTCAGCACAGCCTCTCCTTCATCACTAAAGTTTCTTGTGTGTTAATATCCATTAGATTCTCTTTAACCTTTTTTATGTACCTATGAAATGTGGGAGATTTTTTGGGTCACTCTGTGCAAAATGTTTTGCACATTTTTGCTAAAAGGGTGTCAACAATTCTGGAGTCTGTAGTGCTAAAGTGTATGTAATACTTATAGATCTCAGCAAGTCAGACATGGAGGTTAGAACTTTTCTGAGTGTAATTCTGTTCTACATGCAGACAGAAAAACATGAGCATGAGGAAAAGTTTTCGGGGTGTTTTGAGTGTCAAAGTAAAAAAAAATGTCCTTGTTCAAGTAAAGCAAGGTGCATGTGGCTCTGTGCAATGAGGAGGAGTGAAGGGAAATGAGGTTTCACACACACACACACACACACACACACACACACACACACACACACACACACACACACTCATGCTGAGCACTGAACTTGTTTTTACCTCCAAACACTTAACAGTAGTTTTCAATTGCATCAAAGAAAGAAAAGTGAAGAGGAAAATCTAGCGTTGACATCAAAAAGGAGAGAAAAGAGACAAAAAAAAGAGCATCAAGTTTAGTCAAAATTAACAAACTAAGTTTCACAGAATCTTTCTACAACTGCAGAACATTAATAAAACTTAAGACACTTTTAAGTGATATTTCACCCAAAAAAGACAAAAATGTATTTAGAAATAGAATCTCTTGGTTTAATTAGCACTGTGTGTAATTTTGAGAGTTCTACTAATGTACAGTTCACTCTAGACGACTTCAGCCATCAGACCTTATAATACATATATAATATCTAATAGGAAATTAAACCCAAACTTAAAGCTTGCAAGAATAGTTAATGTCTGTTTTGATTAAATCATACTGTTTCATGAAAAAAAGCGCTCTCACTCGCTGTATTTAGTCCCAAGCCACTACAATATTCACACCAGAGGATTATGGACTAGCGCAGATATTTAACCTGATAGATATTATGGAAGTATCTGCGATATGTTAACATAAAAAGATGTTTAAAGGTGAAAGATCACTTTAACTTTCAAAAAAAACCCTGCACTGCTTGCACTACTGGCACCACTGTCCATTACCAAATGTTAAGGTGGTTGTGTCCGTGCCTTCAGTCACAGTGCTGTACCTTGGGTGGAGTTCTTCTCATTTAGGAGTTGGGTCTGGCTGTTAGGAACGATCTTAATCTCTGGAGAACCAGGGCTCTGTGATACCCGCGATGCCATCAAGGCATTGAGGTATTGTAAGCGGGTTACCTGTGTGAAATGGGCAGAAAACAGCTATGTGACAGGCAGAAATAAAATAAATTCAAGAACAGGAATCCATACCTATTGGCTATACTGCATAATGCTGATGAGGATACACTTGGAAACCAACTGTACCAAGCATTATAATTAAGGTTCTGTCATTTTAAAAATGTTACATCTTACTACCACACCCATTTTCAGTAATGTTCAAATAATTCTTGAGACTGCATTGCTTGTTGTCAATATCATGTGGAACATTTGACCATGGTCATATTATGGCAAAATGCCCGGACCAGTGACTACAAAACATCTCGAGGTATTATATATGTAATGACAATTTCAGTATATTGCCACCGCTTTCTTTGTTGACTTTATTCATACTAAAACTGCTGATTTTCCGGCATTAAAGTCGAGCATACCTGGTCAAGTTCAGTTACCGGCTTCAAAAATAAATATTATTAATTCATACTACTGTTTTTTGATTACAAAAAAAAAAACAACAAATTTATAAATTGGTTCACACGCCAGTAAAAAAAAACTCTGAAGCCAAGACCGAGTATCATGAATATTTATTACTTCTGGACATGCTCATGGACACTTTTCTGTCTTCCTTGATTTTAGCTACAGGTGACGTGATGTGTCGGTCAATGTTATGTGCCATTGATTTAAAGTGGCTATAGAATTTATTCTGTGGATAATATTAATTTTAAGTAATATTATTGTTTTCTTCAGAGTCCTAACTTTGTAAATTGAGAAAAAATTTGATTGTTTTAATGGTTTAAAAATTTTAATATAAATGCTAGCCCTATACACTTTAAAAAGCCTTAAAAAAAGTTGTAGAGCAAAGATGCCTTCACAGCAATTAGCTAGCTTACAATATTTCTTGAGTCATGAATGACTAGCTGTTTATTTGAAATAGGATGCTGCCACATAGTGTAAGGATGATGAATTACATTTCACGGTAATGGTCGATGCAAAAAATGTACAATAAACATATTCTTTAAAAGCTTTCGCAGGCCACATAAAATAAGTCGTCAGGGTGGATTTGGCTTGACTGACATGTGTGAAATAGTTTCAGTCAAGCCTAATAAGGCAGCTTGACACACTTTGCACTATTTCAACAATAAACATAGTAAAAGATGATTCTGTTCAAAATGGTAAAAGATGACATTCTGATGTATTCATTTTCTGGGCTCTGTGTTAACACTCCCTCACTTACTCATTTGCCGAACCACTTAATCTGGAACCACTTAAACCTATTAGGGTCACAGGGAAGCTGGATCCTATCCTAACCGACACCGGGTGAGGGAGGGGTACACCCTGAACAGCTCATCAGAGCATCAGGACAACACACACAACCATTCACATTCACATCTAGAAAAAATATGGAACGGCTAATTAGCCTAATAAAACTCCACACTGAAACACCCTTGCCAAGCCAGGGACTTGAACCCAGGACCTTCTTGCTGGGAGGCGGATGTGCTAACCACTAAACCACTGTGCCTCCCTCTGTGTTAACAGTGAACCCAAAACAAAAAGACAATAACAATGTATACTTTGTAGTTGTTTATTTCAAGTCTTATCATCACTGTGATATTCAACACTTATCGCATATCACACGTTTTCCTCATATCATTCAGCCCTAGTTTCTACATGAAAACAGAAATATTATATGGTTGTAGGTGAAGGTGTTACTGAGCATCGTGGAGAACTAGCCACGGTGGTTCTGGAGGTTTTCACTGTCGCACTTGCTAAACTCAAAAACCTTCAGGATGTTTTTGTCTGAAAAGTGATCATGTGTGGTACATACTGCTTTCTACACTGACGCAGAAAAATATTTGTGTCACATTTAATTTTCTGCTAGATAACAAAATTTACACTTAAAAAATTTATTATTACAGTTAGGGTGGCTAAAACTTTTGCAAAGCACTGTACATGAGAATGTTCTGCGCGTAAGAAGTGAATAATAATAAACACACTGTACTGTGTGGATAAGAGAAACTGTGTTGTGCTGACATGATTAGCCAAATATTTCAAAAATGTATAGTTGAATTTAAGGCCTGGGGGCTCACCCTGATGAGCTGCAGGTCGGTGAGGGCTCGAACCGTGTAGTCAGGACAGTAACTGGACGGGCTTGCGGCTTCTCCCAGCTCAAAGGTGTCTCTCAGGGAATGATGTTGTGTGGATGCTGGAGACTGATGTACTAGAAGGACATGTATCATAAATTCATCACTTAATTACACCAATAAAATCAGGCTGTACAAAGCAGACAACGAAACCCAAGTTCAGACGTGCCCACTGAAGAGGGTGGGTGGGGGTGTTTGAGAGGTGGACCTGAAAACAAAATAAGGTTACACCATCTGCAGAATAAGTGGCAGTTCTCTGGCTCCATGTGACATGAAAAAAAAGTGTGTAAAAATATGTAAAAACTACTTTAAGGGAAAAAAACAGAGGGAGAGAGGGGGGCAAAGTGGAATCCGGAATTTTCAAGTCTAATAATACATACCAGAGGAGGGTGCCGTCAACGCAGAGACCCCATAGTAGGTGAAGGCTCCATTCTCGAACTTTAGCCCCTCTTTCCCAATCTCCACTTCCACACGCCCCTACAGGAAAAACAAGAGGAGATCATTATTTTTTTATTTCTTATTTTTATACTGCATTAATTCCTCAAGGAAAACTTTGACTTCTGCATTTAATCCATCCAAAGTGAGCACACACACACGTAAGCAGTGAGCACACACTCACTCGGAGCAGTGGCCCGCCACACATTGGACCCGGAGAGCAGTTGTGGGTTAGGGTGCCTTGCTCAAGGGCACTTCAGCGGAGAAAGGGAAGCTTCAGCTTACACATTTTTCCTGTTGGTTTGGGAGTTGGATCAGCGACCTTTCAGTTCCGAAGTGGCTTATCTAACCATTAGGCCATGGCTTCCCTCAGAAGATGAGGATCATTAGAACAATCAGCATACCAAACATGCTCCTTCCTCCATTTATTTACTCAACCACTTCATTCTGTTAGGATCTCAGTCAACTCTGGGAAGTTTGTTGTAGGGCAACACGCACAACCATTCCCACTCACACCTAGGGGCAATTTGGAACAAACAATTAGCCTAATGTGCATGTCTGTGGACTGTGGGAGGAAACTAGTGTAGACCGAGAGGAAACCCACACGGTCATGAGGAGAACATGCATACTCGCATTGAACGCCCTGGCTGAGCCCAAGACTCAAAATCAAGACCTTCTTGCTTTGAGGCGGACATGACAACCACTACACCACCATGCTGCCTGCATCTATGATTTCTTATCTGCATTTTCATTCATCTAAATCACCCCCTTCAACAGTAGTAAAAACACAATAAACTCTGCTTTTATTTCTTGTTTGTGTACACCTTGGTCATCATCCTAGTCATAAAGTCTCTCCTGATCCTGTCTGTATTTACAGTATCTCATAGTTTGGCTGCAACCTCTGCTTTGGTTTGGGACATTACCTGTAAAGATCTGAGCCTGGACAGAACATCAGAGCAGTGGAGAGAACAGTTTTGGTTCCCTTTGCATTAAGGTTTATTAAAGTGAAACGAAAGAAAAGCCTTTCAAACACTGCTGTTTCACATAAACATGTGCATATACATCATCAGGTGGTTTTTACTTACAGTTTTGAAGTGGCAATCTGCTAAAATCCATTTGACAGTTTGCATTAGCCAGTTTGAAAAGGCTGCTGTTTCACTCTCACGAGCGTGAAATCACAAATATAGGAAGTGAATCCATCAGTTCATATAATAACAGCATGCAGATATTAAACTAACAAATCAGACATAAGAGTCACAAAATGGTAAACAGGGCTTTGTGGAAGCACAGCCAGAATTTCCTGTATTCCATCACTTGTCACGAAATTGTACATATTCTTTTGAATAAATGTTGGTTATTGAACAGAGAGACAGCATGGGCAGTATCATTCAGATTTGTTGATTCATTTTCTTTATATGTGAAATAGAAGTTGAAAAAGTAGCTGGTTTTGAGGTCTTCATTAATTAAGTCACCTATATATATA
>JAOUQZ010073914.1:0-7500 GCA_028564935.1 Neosilurus hyrtlii
CCCGCCCTCGCCCAGAGTCGGCTGAGATGGGCGCCAGCCTCCCCGCGACCCTAATAAGGAATAAGCGGTTCAGAAGAAGAACTAGCTATTGCAGCTCACTCACTCACTCGTATGCTGAACCACTTAATCCTACCAGGGTTTCAGGGAGGCTGGAGCCTATCTCAGCCAACACTGAGCAAAGGCGCTGTACACCCTGAACAGCTCGCAAGACCATTGCAGGGCTAACACACATACAACCATTCACACTCACATTCAGACCTAGGGGAGGTTTGGAACAGCCAGTTAGCCTAACATGCATGTCTTTGGATTGTGGGAGGAAACCGGAGTACCACAGGAATCCATACATTCACAAGGAGAACATGTAAACCCCACACAGAAACGCACTCGCCGAGTCCAGGACTCTAAATCAGCCCTATAGTTGTACATGATAAGTTATTATTATTATTATTATTATTATTATTATTATTATTATTGCACTAGCAATAGCTGCCTTATCGTATATTATAATGAATCATATTAAATATTAACAGCTAATAGCAGCTAGCTAGCCAACACAGGCTAATTTAACAGAGTTTTGAAGACTAATATTCATAAATCTAATAATAAATTTAGGCAATCAAAAGAGTTTAACTACGTTAACTTTAGCTTTAACTAGCCCCATATTATTTAATTTTATAGAATGATAGCAGGCAACAAAGAACGTGGCTAGCAAGTTAGCTACTCACAGTTAGCCAAATGGCTAACCAAACATAAACACCTAAACAAATTTATTTGATACTTTGTTTTATGGTGCAATTAGCTAGCTAGCTTCAGATTAATGCTAATTTCACAAGCTTTAAGTACGTATATGTACTTTAAAAAAATTATTGTCTTATTTTAATCTGCCAGAGGAGTGGACCAGCATAGTTTTGGCATGTTATGGCATGTTCCAGCACCGTGAGTGATGTCAGCCACTGAATAAGTATTAATGATATCAGATGAACATTTAACAGCACATCAAGTACACACGTCAGAGTGGGTAGTGCGTGAGTAGTGTACACGTCTCACGTTGCTCACCATATTAAATATATTTACAAAGTTAATATTCACTAAAGTGAATCATCTCACTAGGCATTTTTGAAGAGGGTGTAAATGGTGGTGTTTTTCCATTCGGCATCTTCCAGCACAACGACGTCCAGGAGTTCTGTATATGTGAGACGCTTCTTCTCATCTCCACAAAACAGGCGTGCGGTCAGCAGGGACGTCCAGCGATTCTGTAGTATTGCTTTACTGCCACCACGATCCGCCTGAACACAGATGGAAGAAACAGTTCATTTACTTTGTGTAGATCAGGGTTTTTTAGGTGTCCTCCTTCCTGGTGCCATTTTCTCAGAAGGCTTTATTGTCAACAGATAGGATACAACCCGCTTGTAAAACCATCATGTTTAATGGAAATTAATTTCATTTCTACCCTGGTGTTAAATGTCATGAAACTGTCTTACAAGAACTGAAAAGTCTCCTTTCTTCTTTATTACTGTAAATGAGAGGCAACTCGTCCTACATGATGATGATGATTAGTAAACAGGGGTGGGGGGGGGGAGTGGGCACAGCAAAGAAAACTAAAAGCAATCATGCAAGGATTGTGACTGTTACTGTGACTGCATTAAGTAGCATTAAGGAACATTTAAGTGGGAAATAAAGACATTTATTGAACCGTACACACAAACTGATTGGTCGTTGCAAGGGCAATAAATCAAGTAATCGGCCCAAGGTGTATCTGGACAGGCAAGTTTGCCATTTGCTAGCTACAAGCTGATTGTTAACAACTTCTAGAGCAGCGTTAAATTTTTAAAAAGCTATACAGGATATACCCTAAGGGGTAAAGAGTATACGAACTCTAGCAAATGACTAGCTGCTTGTTGTAAAGCTATTGTTCTTCACAAGAAGGGAACCGAGCTGAAAGCCACTTAAGCCCTCACAGATAATGGATGAAGATGCCTTGTTCAGAAGTGGGCAGTTTGGAACCTGTGCCCCAGTGAGCATAAAGAAAAGTAACAGCACCTGCAGTAAATGTGGGGCAGTGGTGGTACATTGGTTATGGTCTATAGTGGTAGTTAAGTCCGTTGAGCTTTTACACCTGAGCCTAGTGGCTCATCAGGCCGGTGTTTATCCCCGCTTCCCGTAGCTTAGACTAGCAGTTTGGCTCATCCTGGATGGGGCGCTAGTTAACCATCGCAGGTTAACTTCCCAGTATTTTTTTACTGGTACCCATTTATACTGCTGGGTGGACAGAGGCACACTTGTAGTTAAGGCCTTGCCCAGGGGTCTTAGCATGGTGGGGGTCTAATGGGGGTTTGAACCCACAACCCCCTGATCATGAGCCCAGCACCCTAACCACTACATCACCAGCTCTGAGTTACAGTGGTGGCTATGGGTTATTGGTCTGAAGGTTAGAGGTTCAAGCCCCACTGCCACCAAGCTCTCACTATAACCCTTAATAGCTTATCTGTATAAAAAAAGAAAGGATAAGGGCACCAAGTGCCCTAAATGTAAACATAATAAACTACTTTTTAACCTGGTGTGCTTGGACTGTACAGAGAAATCTCAGCCCCACCTTTGGCTCGGCCTGTACGAAAGACCTCAGGCTGATTTCTCTGTACAGACCTCACGCTCACGTAATAAGTAATTTGTACATAACAACACTATCTCTATGACTACTACAGTATTACTGCCTTGTTTATGAGTTGTTCCTCATTGCAGCACTATAAAAGAAGAACTTAAGCAAAAATATTACTGTGAAAATAATATTTTGAGCCACACTGTTTACCATGCAGATCTGAGAAACTCGGGGTATCCAGAGGGGCATCTCCGGGTCCTGGTTCTGGTTCCGCTCTATGTAGAATAAGTACACCTTCCCATCCAGTGATCCCAGGCCTTGATTGGCAAAGATTTTTACATACTTCTGGTCTGAAACAAGAGAAAAAACAATTCACAATCCTAGTTATCTTATAAGGTTAATTTTATAGTAGCTACAGTGTGCCGTTAGCTCGATCACTTCTAACTTAATCACTATGATATGTGGAATGTGATTCATGAATTCTAAACCCATTGCTGAATCCGGATCTTTACAAATGAACTGTTTTCAGCACAACAGCTGGATGCAGGATGTTTCTCTTACCAATTTCTTTTGGTATTGGCCAGATATATTCACCCCTGGTCTCTCTGTACATGCCGCTGATAAGCGATTGATGTTTGTCCCCATCTGAGAGTGTGTAGTATAGTGAATCACCTGGGAAACAAACAAACACATATCAGGCAAGGTGCATGATATACATTCACAATTCACCAAGATGTACAACCCCAATTCCAAAAAAGCTGGTATGTTGTGTAAAATTTAAATAAAAACAGAATGCAATGATTTGCAAATCTCATAAACCCAGATTTTAGTCACAACAGAACATATTTAATGTAGCGAGGCATTTAACTTCTTCTTATGGAATAATAAACTCTTTCTGAATTCAAAACTCCTTTTAAAAATGTTAGAATGGAGCAAATAAGGCCTGGGAAAGTAAGTGTAGGGTTAGGGTTAGGGTTAGGGTTATTCAACCTCTGGGTGAATGTGGCTTGGACCCTGAACAGCTCACCTGACCGTCACAGGGCAAACACACATAACCATTGACACTCAGATTCACACGTATGGGCAATTTCATTCGTTCATTAATTTTTTTAAGCCGCTTAAGGCTAATTAGGGTTGCGGGGAGGCTGGTGCCCATTACAGCCGACACTTGGCGAGATCAGTGTACACCCAGGCCATCACAGGGCCAAAACACATACAACCATTGAGACTTATATCTGGGCAATTTGAAACAGGTAATTAACCAAATGTGAATGTTTTTCGATTGTGGGATGAAACCTGAGTACCCAAAGGAAACCCACACAAGCACGAGAAGAACATGTAAATTCCACATAGAAATGCACGAGCTCGGAACAAGAACCCAGGACCGTCTTGCTGTAAGACTGACGAGCTAAGCACGATGCCACCGTTCTGATACGGACAACAAATACTTAAAAAAAAAAAAAAAAAAAGAAGTCACTAAAAGGTTAGGTTAGCACTTTTCTAAATGTTTAGACGTTTTTATTAACTTGTAACCTCATTAGTTGGAAATGGAAAAAAAAATGCCTAACAGCAGTTTTTCTGAACTGCTGAAGCTTTACAGTAAACTTCAGCTGCAGCACGTTTTACAGTATAGCAGTCACATTCTGCCAGAATGTGTTCATTTAAAAAAGTGTTAAAGCAGACTAAGGTCAGTTCTCTTTTTTTTTTTTTTGAACAGATACGAAGGACTGTTTTATATATCCGTCTCAGAGAGCACAACCCCATAGCATGATTCCAGAACCATCACTTCACTACAATAAAAACTGTGATGAAAAAAAACAAACAAAAAAAAGTCCCACGTGTCAGTTGCAAGTCAGATGATCCTCCTTATATAGTCTCGTCCTTGAATATGTTTTTATAATTTTTTTCCCACACACAAATGTAAATGACATCTGACCTGTGGTTTAAACATCATTTCCAATGAAGTGAATGCTCATATAACATCCACATCAACTTCATCCTTCACAAAAAACACGGCCCACTCTTAATTCTGAATTCATAAATGTAATTCAGCTATTCAGTAAACACCCCTCTAATCTATTTCCTCCATGTACTTCCTTTGCACGCAGTGTAATTCACCTCCAAAATCTCTTGAGACAACTTTAAATTAGCTTTCACAAGGCATTTGTTTAGTTTTCCAAAACAGGATGTTGAGTGTATGATAGTGTGAAACAACAGAGTAGCTTAATGAACTGGACATTTTTTCAGTTGTCCACAGCTCATACTTGGAGACTAGTGCAGCATATGAACCGAGTTCCATATTTATTGTCACCCTGGTGAATAAAGGGTTAATTAGCTGAGTTTGGTCAACACTAAATAAATATTCAAGAAAAAAAATATATATTTATATGTATATATTTATGTATGTATGCATAAATAGATAGATATATAAATTATGTTTTAATTAGTTGTGTTTGGTTGTTAACAGGATTACATAAAAAAGTTACGGATTTTTATGAATTTCTGCCAGATGTGGTGCTTTGGATAAGGAGGATGATTCGGATGAAAAGTATTCTTTAACATTGTTGGTTCATGTGGGGGTGTGTGGGGGGTGGCTTGGTGGAGGTTTGCGCTCTCTGAGTGCTCTTATTCCCATTTGCTTTTACAAACGAATCTCTCTACACAGATGGCTTCAAGTCTGAAGAAAACGACCAAATAACCAAGGGGTGCCAACAGTTTCGTAGCTGATTGTTTGGTACCCAACACAGCAGGTTGTATTGATACTTTGTCTTCCAAAATGGAGTAAAAATATGAGCATGATCTGTAAATAAATACAGGATTGCATGGTTTCTTACCGACATGCAGAGACGGCTCACTGGTTGCTGGTGAATACATCAGACTGGAGCAATTCACAGGAAGGTGCTTTGAGCTCTGCGATAAAAAACAGACAACGATAAGAATATTTTTCATATCTTATGTCTAGTTCTCTGTATAAAATGAACTTTACACACAGTGAGTCTGGCTAAGTATAAGTACCAGTGTACTAGTACATAGTCATATACACACTGTGTACTTGTGCTTGAAAAGCAAAAGCCCGTAACCATACCACATAGCAGCAATGCGTTTTGTCGTCTTTGGTTCCACACATGAAGACTGGATTACCATTCCTGCCTTCTTTCAGCAGAGTGATATTATATGCACAACCCTAAGAAAAGGAGAAGATTTCAACAACTGATAAAAATACATTTCCCTTTGTTTATTTTTTTCCCCCAACACACCCCAGCACTCAAAACTAAAGGCTGTGTACCCGAGAAAGATTGCCCTTGTTTTTACAAGCGGAGTGTCTGGCCGTAACTGATAAACTAATCGGTACGCACCGTCTCTGATTAAAAACAGAAATATTTCTGACGTCTCCACAGCGGTGGACAGTTTGAACTCACACACAGTCTAATCTGGTGCAGTGCACCATGAGGAGTATTTCTTAGGAAACATGAGGTTTGTTATGAAAAGCTTGCTCAATGGTTTCACCGCAGCAACTACTCAGAACTATTCTGAACACCAAAGTGGAGATGTGTGTGAAAAAAAATGACCATGAATCATATCTAAACCTATTTATATAGAGCTTGGGGTTTGGTGTTGCCATCCACCTCACAGCAAGAAGGTCCTGGGTGTGAGTGTGTATCTGTGTGAAGTTTGCATGCTCTACCTGTGCGTGTGTGGGTGTGGGTTTCCTCCGGGTGTTCCGGTCTCCTCCTGATTGCATGCAAACTCCACACAGAAACGCCCTTGCCGAGCCTGGGATTCGAACCCAGGACCTTCTTGCTGTGAAGTTTACATTACTGCCCTACTGACTTTAATATTAATACTCTATTGATCTTATATATTATATGTGTATGTAGTATAAAATTAGTGGTTAACACGTCCCCCTCACAGCAAGAAGGTCTTGTGTTTGAGTCCGGGGCTCAGCTGTTTCTGTGTGGCGTGTGCATGTCCACCCCGTGCTTGCGTGGGTTTCCTCCGGGTACTCCGGTTTCCTCCCACAGTCCAAAAACATGCACAGTAGGCTAATTGGCTGTTCCAGATTGCCCCTAGGTGTGAGTGAATGGTTGTGTGTGTGTTGGCCTGGCATGGACAGGAGTACCCCGCCATCTCCCAGAGTCGGCTGAGATGGGCTTTAGCCTCTCCGCGACCCTAATTAAGAATTTTATTAGAAAATTAATAAAATGAATGAATGTTTAGCATGTCTATTTCACAGGAAGAAGGTCTCGGGTCGAGGGCGTTTATGTGTGGAGGGATGGGTGCTGGATGGGCGGAGAGAGACGTTGCTCAACAGGGCTTTACACTATAGCGTTGTTGCATAATACATTATATATGAGATTGGCAGCTCTGATAATAATTTCTGCTGCAAGATCGATCACAGAACATTTTTTCATGGTGACAAACATACCACACGAACAAATTCTTAATTCTATTTAAGAAAGAAAAAGTTTAATCACTGATTCGGTGATGTTTTCTGTGAGAGTTTATTTAACACTTATGGGAGGAGCCTCTGGCATCAGTACTTTGTGTAACAGTCAGGAAGCTGGGGGCCATAAACGGTTTATGTTTATCATTTTTATCATTAACTTGAGCAGAGTAATAAAAGAGGCTGGGGAAGTGTTTAAAGCTGCAGTACGACAAGTGATAACAGGATCTAATTAGTACCGTTGACACGCCATACTACTATATATCTAAAAAACATGTTACATGTAACTAGAAATGGACAGAAGTAGAATTAAACATTCAGCAATAAATTGAAAACTTTTTAATCTGTGGGAGATGGTAACGGTATAAGAGGAATAGGAAGTACTGTAGCATTATAATAATAGTATAATTACATTATATTTGTGTATATACTACATGGGAACAGCTTGAGAATCTGATTG
>JAOUQZ010073914.1:10000-18163 GCA_028564935.1 Neosilurus hyrtlii
AAAAGAGAAAGTAATTGATGTAACTTTATATCAATAAGAAAACTGTTTTCTTTGCTGCTTATGACTTGATCCCATGATATTTTTGGTGCAAAGGTCACGACACAGTAAAATAATTCCAGGGTAAAACAGTTCCACTCAGAATCGATTCAGTCAGACCGAGGGGGTGAATTAAGGTCTCCAGTTAACCCCTTTACCGGTCATGTTCATGTCTCTTTAGAAGTGAAAGGAAACTGGAGAACCCTGAGAAAACTCAAACATAAGGAGAACATGATGAGCTCCACACGGACCAGCACCCACCCTGTGGGTCACGAACACGTGACGATAAAAAGTAAATATACCAAAAAAAAAAAAAAAAAAAAAAAACCTCGCTGATATTCTGTACTGCACTGAGTTACACATGATATGCATTTTCTACTGTTCACCTCTATTTGCATTTATTCAAATGGTAGACGTGGTTTCAGACGTGGAACGTGGTTTACTTCGGTTTGACTTTCATTCAGTCCTTTGTACAGTTGTTCCATGCAGTACCTTCTCAAAAGCATCTATTCTAACTCTATTTTTATTTCTGTCTGCAATTTTAGTCTTTATACTATTGCAGTTGTCGGGAGGTGGAAGGAATACTTTGAGGACCTCCTCAATCCCACCAACATGCCTTCTGTGGAAAACGAAGAGCCTGGAGGTTCAGGGGGAGGACAGGGGGCTATTCCTGCCCATCACTGGGGCAGAGGTTGCTGAGGTAGTTTAAAAGCTCCTCAGTGGTTGTGCTCGGGGGGTGGACGAGATCCGCCCTGAATACCTCAAGGCTCTGGATGTTGTAGGACTGTCTTGGTTGACATGTCTATGCAACATCGCTTGGTCATTGTGGGCCGTACCAAAATAAAATTTCTAGGTGCAGCCAAGTCGTTGATGGGTTCTGGTTTGGTGGCCATAGGATCTCATCTCTGCTTTTTTTGCGGATGACGTCGTTGAGCCGGGACCTCCAGTTCTCGTTGAACCGATTCTCAGCTGATTGTGAAGCGACCGGGATGAGAATCAGCACCTCCAAGTCCGAGGCCAAGGATCTCAGCCTGAAAAGGGTGGAATGCACCGTCTGGGTCTAGAATGAGGTCCTGCCCCAAGTGTAAGAATTCAAGTATCTCGGGGTCTTGTTCACGAGTGAGGGAAGGATGGAATGGGAGTTGGAGGAACTGGCTGGGGAGAGGGACGTCTGGACCTCACTGCTTAAGCTGCTGCCCACGTGTTCGACTGAATGAATAACTATTGCAGTGAAAACAGTGCAGCTTTTGTGCCTCAATAAAATTAAATAGCAGTCATATTTTTTTCAGCATAGCAGGAATTCATTTCCATATGAACAACCCAACATTATCATCTCTCTCGAAATTCTCTCTAAGTGGCTGTTGATCAGAAAAACAACAGCCTAGAACAGATAACAGACAGAAGGCAGATGTGTTGGTGACAGCACTGTGGCCGGATAAATAAACTCATAAAAAGTTTCTCAACAGCTGAGTTTTTTTCCATTTCAAATTCTGAACCGCTTTATCCTTTATTACAGTCATGGAGAGGTTGAAGCCCTTCCCAGCAGACTCCAGACAAAGATAACTCACCAGATCATCAACAGGGCAACACACACACAAAGCCATTCACACGAAAATTCACTCCTAGGAGCTAATTAAAAACATTCCAGTTAGCCCAGTGTGCATGTCTTTGGACTACAGAAGAAAACACTGGGAAAACTTGCAAACTCCACATAGAAAAGCCCTCGCCGGACATGGGGCTGGAACCCAGAGTCTTCCTGCTGTGAGGCAGAAACACTAACCACTATGCCATCATGTTGCCTCACAACTATGATACATCATATACTACGTAAGAAAATAAACACAGGGGTGTGGAAATTTATGGGAAAATAATCACTCGGAGGATGGTGTGATGTAACCAGGTACAATAAGAAGTTACAGTTTTCACCCTGAAGAAAATAGTTTTAAATATTAAGTATATCACAGTTAAATCCTGGTCGCCTGAGCCTGGATTTGCTCTATATCATCTCCCCTTCTGCACCCAGCTCGCCTACCTGGTCTACCACTTATTTACTCTTCTGGTTTCTTTCGATATATAGATAGATAGATAGATAGATACTTTTATATATATACTTTTTAACTTTATCTGCAAGTCTGCCAGGCTTGGTTTCAATTTGTCTTGTATGCTCTGACGGATTTCCCGAGCCTTTGTTTTGTTTTTTTTTATAAAAAAAACCTGAGTTTTAATTTAACTCAGTTCTCACTGACACCTGCATCTGCGTCGTCTACTTCACCTGGCCCATTGACAATATCTTATTCCTTCTTGATAATGCTGCTTTGCTCTGTCACCTCCCTGACTTTATTATCTAATATGAATAAAGAATGTATTATATGTTGTTAGATATATAATAGTAGTTTTAGTATTTGGTATATACTTATTATTCTGTAATTCTGCACCGTTTTCTTGTCTTTGTGGAGATGCATTCAAGTAAATATTATAACTGTTCTTTGAGCATATGACAAGGCACTTTTCTGTTCACTGACATTCACTTGGCAGCTGAAGGCTTGTATTGAGATAAAATGTACACAATCATACACTGATATATCACAAAAATATACACTGTGTATTAACAGAACTTTGATTCTGCATAACCAGTAAAGACAAAATATAATGTTTGTAGGAAGAAACATATTATAATAATCAGAGGATCTCTTACCTTCTCTCTTGATTTTGATCCTTGGCTTTAACCGATGAGTCCCAGGTGTGGAGCTGATGAATGTACACCAGGTTAAAGCTAAAAGCAGTGTGTGTACTCCTCTGAATGCCATCATCAGTGTGAACTGTTTGAGACACCTCATGCTGGCTGAATTATACTTCAGCAAATGATTCGACTCTGAGTCAACTCTGGTAGACTTGTGCCTCTAGTGGACGCACAGGGGAAAAAAATGTAACAGTGGAAATCTTTCTTCTCTACCTTCTTCTCTTGTTCTAAATATTATTCTGAAGTGTTAATTAAACCACCTCACAGTAAGAAGGCCTGGGTCCAATTCCTGGTCATGGTGTCTCGGTGTGGAGTTTGCATGTTCTCCCAGTGTTTGCGTGGGTTTCCGGTCTCATTGTTGAGCAACGTGCCAAAATAAACTAAAACTGTAGATAAATCCACTTTGCACACTTAATAGGTCCTAATAATATCATGCTTCCACATCTGAGATGTAAGTATCCGTCTCAGTGGGCGTGTCCCTATGTAATGCTGGTCACCACTGTTTCCAAGTGACTGTATAAATTAACATCTGGTGTTAATCCTCATCCATTCATTCATTTTCTACGACGCTTAATCCTATTAAGGGTTGCAGGGAGGCTGGTGCCCATCTCAGCCGACTCTGGGCGAGGGCGGGGTACACCCTGGACAGCTCGCCAGGCCATCGCAGGGCCAACACTCACACAACCATTCACGCTCACACTCACACCTACGGGTGATTTGGAACAGCCAATTAGCCTACTGAACATGTTTTTGGACCGTGGGAGGAAACCGGAGTACCAGGAGGAAACCCTCGCAAGCACAGGGAGAACATGCAAACATAAACGCCCGAGCTGGGAATCGAACCCAAGACCTTCTTGCTGTGAGGTGGACGTGCTAGCTACTGCGCCCCCGTGCTGCCTGGTGTTAATGTTAAGTGATAATAAATAGATCTAGCCATGTCTTAAGTTACCGTTAGTATTATTTATCTTTTTAGGTCATCTTCAGTCATGAACTGTTATCTTTTGTACCAATGCCAAGATTTCATGCCGGATAATTTGGGCAATGTTAGATTTAAAGAATCCGTGCCCATAAAAATTTCGAGCCCCACTATCAACGGGTTGTCACTGCTGTCCCCCCCAGTGCAGCTAACTGGGTTATCAAATGCCGGCCATGTCTCTCACTGTCTATGGTGAGAGGATGTAAAAGAACCATTGCTGATTTTTGTCAAGAGTAGCTGCATAGCCGCTAGCGTGTTTCTGCCCTGCGATGGCCTGGTGAGCTTTTCAGGGTGTACTCTGCCCTTGCCCACAGTCAACTGAGACCCTGATTAGGATTAAGCGGTTCAGAATGAATGCCACGATTTTATACCAGCAGATAATATGGGTGGATTTTCAAATTCCATGTCCATAAAAAAGATAATCTATATATATTTCCAAGTTTGCATGCTATATTATTTAGAAATTTTGCAAAGTCAGATCCTCTTTATCTGAATCTGAATCAGGCCCAAAACTTCAAAATCACTTCTTTGTTGGCCCAAGACTATGTTGGTTAGAATTCCTTGGGAATCTGTTCATTAGATTTCAAGTTATCGTGCTAATAATTAAGAATGGTTAGATATTTTATGTACAGTATTCATTTGATTCACGATTCACAACTGCTGTACATCTATCGCTGTGAACGGTGTAACTTGTGCTGTGCATTGTTTATTTATCTATTTACGTTACTAAATATTATTATTTCTAAGTTTTAAATAAGATTGAATGTTTTCATATAAATATTAAGCACATTTTAAATATAATAATTAATTTAACCTTGATGTTGGTGGTGCACTTAAGCAGCCAGTCGTAC
Source organism: Neosilurus hyrtlii (assembly GCA_028564935.1). Lineage (NCBI taxonomy): Eukaryota > Metazoa > Chordata > Actinopteri > Siluriformes > Plotosidae > Neosilurus > Neosilurus hyrtlii. The sequence continues at coordinate 14,604 of JAOUQZ010073914.1, forward strand.
TGCCACCCCACAGCTCCAGTGTCCCTGGTTCAATCCTGAGCTCAGGTATGTATGCAGTTTCATATGTTCTCTTCCTGTCATGTGGGCTTCATCAGGGTTCTCTGGTTTCCTTTGACCTCTCAGAAACACACCCCAGACCATAACGAGCGTGTAAAAGTGGGTGCATGCTGCCCTGTAATGGACTGGCATCTCGTACAGGGTGAATTCCCACCTCCTGCCCATAGTTTGCCAGAAGAGACTCCGAATCCACCATGACCCAGACCAGAGTAAATAACTTACTGAAGGGGTACGTTGGGTTTTAGTATAGTTCTGTCATATTCTACATTCTTCTCCAAAATACGGCACAAAATACTAACTATACTTGCTGACTGTACCTCCATCAGTACCTGCTGACGGCTACGGCGGTGCCTTGTGTGTCTAATCGCTTATTAATTAATGACTAACATGTCATTCAGTCTCCACATGCTGCAGGGAGGAAGTTAATTGGGCCACCTGAAGTTATAAATATTATATTTCACTCCTGCGTGTACATGACAAAACATGAGCTTAACTCAAATTAACTAATAGCACTGTGGTCAGACACCCATTAGAGGGAGCTGTGCAATAATAAACGACCTAAAAGTAAAGAAATGTTTCAAACCATTGACTGTAGAATACATGGACAGCGCCTCCTAGTATGAGAAAGGAAGCCATGTTTAACTCCCCACAATCGAACCTATTTAAATGGGAAAACAGCCTTTTTTCCATGTGAATTCTGTCTAACTTGTCTTTTCATTTGCACTAATACATTGACATTTTTTACTTTTCTCTCTGGAATCATTTTTAAAAATAACATTTTACTATAAAGTCTGGAGGCGTGGCTGCACAGAAAGATGCAGAAGAGAGCGACTTCGGCTCTCTGTGTGTTCGTTACATTTACTGTATTTGAGTTGTTTTTTTTAACTTCATATAATATATTTAATTATATGAACTTTCCTGGACGAGTGTTACAAACTGTTAATTCATTAATTTTCTGAAGCAGGCAGGCAGGCGCCCGTCTCAGCCGACTCTGGGCGGAACAGCTCGCCAGGCCATCGCAGGACAGAAACATGCTGACGGCTATGTAGCTACTCTTGATAAAAAGCAGTGGTTCTTTTACATGCCTCCCACCACAGACAGTGAGAGACATGGCCGGCCTTTAGCTGCATTTTGGGGGTGACATCCCGTTGACAGTGGGTCTCAAACCCCAAACCTTGGGATCAGTTAACCGGTATCCTACCAACAGGCCACCACTGTCCCACTGCAAACTGTTAATTCTTTTAAAAACAGGAGAATCACATCACTAGCAAAAATTTAAAAAAGAATTACAATAAGTACAGTTATTAGTTCATTGGTGAATGTGCACACGACCAATAACATTAGGGTGTTTTTTTTTCTTTTTTATTAATAATATTCCATATAATAAGCTTTAAACTCACCCAGTGTTCACACAACCATTGTAGAGAAACTGGATACGAAAACTATCCACCCTATCTTCCTCCCTGATCCTGAGCACAGGAACACCGCAGGGCTGTGTGCTCAGCCCGGTCCTCTTCAGCCTTTTCATACACGTCTGTTCTGCTGTCCACTCCACAAACATGCCCATGAACTGGGTCTCATATCGGATAACGATGAGAACCACTACAGAGAGGAGATCCAGCACCTGATAAACTGGTGTTTATCTCATTCTGAACACCAGCAAGACCAAGGAGGTCATAGTGGACTACAGGAGGTCCAGGAAGACAGAGCACGCTCCTCTTTGCATACATGGGGAGGCGGTGGTGCGTGTGGACAGTACTAAGTTCCTGGGCGTCCACATTTCATCTGACCTTTCCTGATCTCACACCTGGTGAAGAAGGCCCAACAACGGCTTTTGTTCCTTCAGGAAAGCGGTTCAGAAACATTAAGACCAGCAAAACCAGGCTTAAACAGCTTCTTCCCCAGAGCTGTGAAAGCCATCGCCCACCACCCCCCACTCCCTCACAGTCACACACATGCAACCTGTCTGCCAGTGTGTAGTCGTGGCCGAGTGGTTAAGGCGACGGATTAGAAATCCGTTGGGGTTTCCCCGCGCAGGTTCGAATCCTGCCGACTACGTCGTGATTGTTGTTCTTACACAAGAACACATTTTCTCCGGGATCAATAAAGGATTGTAATTCTGAACCTCCCTCCACAGCCACACACTCTCCCCTGACCCCCCCCCCCCCCCCCCCCCCCCCCCCCCCCCCCGACTCTCCCACAGACATTAATACTCTGTAAAAGGACTGAATCCACAAACTCTGTGACTGTCTTGAAATGCCGCACTTCATTTACATTCTAGTTTATATCCACTCAGCTGCTGCTATTTATCCATTTCATCTCATAGCCTTTAATGTACATTCTGTATAAGTGTTCAGTTTTATTCACAGGTGTTTAGAGTTTATATTTCTATTTTATATTTCTATTTAAAAGTTTGTGTATATAATAGCTTGTGTTTATATTCCGCTCTTGACGGTGTTAAATGCAGTTTGTTGCCTTGCTTGTACCTTTTTAAAGCTGAGAGTCTCATATGAAATTTTGTTATGTGGACTACGTCTCTCGGTTGGTTTGGGAACACCTTGGCGTCCCCCTGGAAGAGCTGGAGGAAGTGGCTGGGTAGAGCGACGTCTGGACCTCACTGCGTAGTGAGACACACTGCACTGTGTGAGTGGGAATGGTGGTGTGTGTATTAGCCCTGCGATGGCCTGGTGAGCTGTCCAGGGTGTACCCTGCCCTCACGCAGACTCAGCTGAGATGGGAACCGGCCTCCCCACGACCCTAATTAGGATTAAGCGGCTTTGAAAATGAATAAATGTGTGATAAATGATTAAAGCCTTTTAGATGCATCCATTTTAATGAAATATCTCCAGATGAAACTGTTTACGATCCTGAATAGAATTATTAAGGAGACGTTGAGAGTGATCATTTACACTAAAGAAAAGGGGCGTGTCTCACAAAAGTGCATGGAAGCCTGTGCGTCTACTGCACATGCTTGAGCTGGAGAAAATCCATGTTGCACAGACACTGGTTGCAAATTTAAGTAAATGGTTCAAAAATGACTTGTTTCTAAATAAAACAAATTATATTTGCAGCTTAATTTTATTGTTACATGATAGTGACTGGGGCAGTGGGGCCTGGTGGTAGGATACTGGCTTACTGACCTGAAGGTCGGGCGTTCAAGCCTCACTATCACCAAGTTGTCACTGCTGTCCCCCCAGTGCAGCTAACTGGGTTATCAGAGGCCAGCTATGTCTCTCACTGTCTGTGGTGAGAGGCATGTAAAAGAACCACTGCTGATATTCATAAAGAGTAGGCCATTGGCTTGCCGTCAGTGGGTTTCTGCCCGGCGATGGACTGGCGAGCTGTCCAAAGTGTACCCCGCCCTCACCCAGAGTCGGCTGAGATGGGTGCCAGCCTCCCCGTGACCCTAATTATTTTTAAACGCTTCAGAAAATGGATGAATGAATGAGACTGAGAATGACTGAATGATATTGATATATGGTCAAGATTCCAAACACTTATAT
>JAOUQZ010073929.1:0-18162 GCA_028564935.1 Neosilurus hyrtlii
ACACACACACACACACACACACACACACACATATATATATATATATATATATATATATATATATATATATATAAATATGCAAAACAGCACTGTATGTATTTAAGAAAGTAACAGGATTTACCAATCCACTACTATATTGAAATAAAATCTTTAGTTAAAGCAGATGACAGTATGCATTATTGCATGAATCTACCACATTAGTGTTGTTCCAGTAGGATCAGTAATCATTATTATTAGATTACACTGTAATTTCTAATAACTGTCTCTGTTCAGTTTCTCTCCCACAATCTGTCTCATAGCTAATAGTCTTATAACTTTCTTATATGCAGTATATATCAATTATAAATCCAAATAAACACTAACTTACCTTCATCATACTCTTTGTCATCCATAATGCAGAAGACAGTGTTGGTGTAAATGTAAGGAAACTTCAAATCTGAATGCTGGTGCAATTTTTTTTTTAAGTTGAGACCCAACTTAGTGAAAAGGGTTGAAATAAAGCCACGCCCCTAGCCAGCTCCTCTGTTATGCAGCGTTCACTCGCTGATGGAATTGCCGTGTTAGAGAGTTTACGAGTCTCATCTCACCTCGAGGAACACTCGTACTTCCATTTAATTAGTACGCAAAACAAAAAGGTACATTGGATGTCCTAATACTCAGTACACGTGTAACAGTAGTCGAAAGTTTTCAAATGACATACTAAATCTGTAGTAGGTAACCCAGAAAATAACCTATACTATGCTTACAGTGAGATGCATGTTTTTGTCAGAGTGAGGAGGCGTGGCGAGGGCGGAGTCAGTGAGTGGAAAAACAAGCCTGCCCAAGACTGGAAATGCTGGGAAGTGTGGGCTTTAAACTCATGCACATGAGGACATTGCTGCGATTTGACATAATGGTATATTAAAAAATAAATAAATAAAGGTGCCACATCATGATTATAGTCCACAGTAATATACTCCATGAAGCATAAGATAATCTAATTATAATCTTATTATACATCCTGGGTGGGGGAAGAACCAGATATGTACTGTAATGCAACTAAGTGTATTCAGTTTTGTGCATGGCACTGTTAAATAAATAAATAAATGCATACATACATACATACATACTCTAGCACCACCCTAAGCCAAATCAATATCATTTCATCATTTCCCAGAGCCAGAATCTCTCCTTAAAAGCACACAGGACACTCATTGCTTCCAACGAGAAGTTACAGTATTAATACAAAGCAGGTAAGTGCAAGCATAAACTCTGGATTGATGATAGACAACCTGATCTGCTTAATCCTAACAGGGTCGCAAGGAGGCTGGAGCCTGACTCAGCCAACTCTGGGCGAAGGTGGAGTACACCCTAAACGGCTTGCCAGTCCATCGTAGCGGCCAACATACACAACCATTCACGCTCACTCTCATACCTAGGGACGTAATTTGGAACAGCCTGTTAGCCTAATGTGCCTGTCTTTTGACTGCAGAAGGAAACCAGGGTACGCAGAGGAAACCCACGCAAGTGCGGGGAGACCATGCAAACTCCACAAAGAAATGCACTCATAGAGCACAGGACTTGAACACAGGACCTTCTTGCTGTGAGGTAGACGTGTTAATCACTGTCTCCACACACAGCCCTACACATTCATACTTAGGGGCAATTCATTCATTCATTCATTCATTTGCTGCACCGCTTTATCCTACTAGGGTCATGGTAGGGTATCTCAGACGACTGAGTGAAGATGCGGTACACTCTGAACAGTTCACCAATCCGTTGCATGGCCACCATAAACAGCTATTCACACTCACACACCTAAGGGTAATTTGGAGTCTAATGGTGAGATGTCATAATTTTCCTAGTCTAATGGTGAGACATGATCACTGCACTAGTCACGTAGTTCACTAAGGTTGTACTTACTGATTAATCATAAGTGTGTGTTCCAGAATTGGAAAATGGCAACTGCATTAGTTTAAAAATACGAAAGATGTTTTGTGTTGTCCTGAGGTGCCACTTTGCACTAGTTGTTGGTCAAGGCTCAAAATCTCATCTCATAATTTAAAAAAACAAACAAAAACTTGATGACCACTAAGCTTTTAGGGACAATGTCATTTACAGTGAGGAGTTGAAAAGCTATTTATTTATTTGTTTGTTTGTTGTTGTTGCAAGAATCTGTTACAGCAAACAGTCTTTCATAATAAGAAATTATTGGCGGTTGTGAGATGGTGTGGTGCTGGTGCCCATCTCAGCTGACTCTGGGTGAAGGAGGGGTACACCCTGAGTAGCTCGCCAGTCTATCGCAGGGCCACCATATACAACCATTCACACTCACACTCGCACCTATGGCCAATTTGGAACAACCAATTAACCTAATGTGATACACGACTGTTTGAAGACCAAATGTGCATATCACATTTGTAAAGACTCATTCTATAAATATATATTTCTGTTGTCATCAAGAAAGGCAAGAGGTTTTTGTCTTATTAAGGATATTTGTTAAAGACCTGGCTAGCATATACTTCCATAAGATGCAGAAGACTTGGTGGCTTCTTCATTTGTGCTTCATTTCTAGATAGGTAGAGACAGTAACAGAAAAAAAACTAATGTAGACTGTAGATATTCCATTTTGTAGGTATATTCAATCCGTTTTATTTTTAACAATGCTTTCCAATTTTTATGTACCTTTATAACTTTGGGAGGACATGGGGTCAAAAATGTTAATCCATATCCTCACAAATATCAGGTGACTGATAGATTACAATGGTACTATATAGATCAGCTGATGTTTTTAGGCACTCTATATATATATAACAGTATGTTCTTTTTTCCCCCAATTCTTCCTACTTCCCCACTTGTCTTCTCCCAAGTGCATTCAGCTGCTCTTTGACATTGCACAAGCAAAAGCTGTGGTGTTTTCACATGTCTTAAAGAAAGAATGTATGTGCCACTGCTTTCAGAAGTAATTGCTGTTCGAAAGGGAGAAATGTGGGTGGAGCATGTGATACTGCATAAACTGTGACACACTGAGATAAAGAATGAGGTAAAGAAAAATCTATGCATGCTTCTTTGTAGATCGATTGGAGGAAAATGTATTATTTCATAAAATAAGCCATTATTTTTAATTTACATTTTGAGAAATGGCTACATTTAACAATATTTTGTTCGTATCTGTTCCATAGGCAAGTGAGATATCTACACACTGCAGCTGGAATTAATTCAAAGAGGACTCTGAAAGGGGGTGCACTCACACACATACACACTCACTTGATTAAATCCAGAACCAGTGAATGCTTTTAAAGAGACAGGACAGTATTATTGCAGAAAAGTGTTATTTTTTAAGAATGCAAAAGCAAAATGTAGTTCATCACACATATAAAGAAAAAGTATAATTTTTTTAGCAAGATGTTTAAATCTATGGAACTAACAAGACTGATGGCTAAACATGTCAATTCTGTTATGAAAAAAAACAACAACTGTGTATTCCCTTTGGTAGAATGCACACAGTATGAACAGTGTACAGGTGGTATACAGTATAATAATCTCAAACCTACACATCTGGATATTTGTTTCTGTACATTGTCTTCCTGAGGCCAGTGCCAAATCCAGACTCACTTTCTTAGTAGAATTTCCACCTTCCTGAGCAGTGGTGTATAAGTCTCTATTTTGGTGGTTTCACTTTTTTTTTAAATTATAAATAAGTCTGTTTTGTTATATTTTTTTATTGCTGTCCATCATCATGCAAGTTAGCAATACATAGCAGTTAGTCAGCATCAACTCAGGCATGCACACAGGACTACCACCAAAGTCGTGTTCCAGGTCAATCAGGCTCTGCTCAGAAGCTCTGCTATAACTTATTATCCAGTGCCACTATTCAATAACAGACCCCAAGATAGGAAATACAGCAGGATTACCTTATCAATTTACATAACTAAATGTTTAAATCCTAGAAGTAAACTTCCCAAGCTACAATTTGTGAAATCGTACAGACATACATTTCAAGTTTATGAGAGTTTTGAACCACACAGACACATTTCATGATTGACAAATGTATTAGTAGTATTCATTTTAGGTGTTAAGCGATAAGCATTCACTTGGTTATGCTTCCAAAGGATTATATGTAAATTACATATACAGAGACAGTAGTTGTTTATGTTTACTATGTTGTTAAATGCTGTTACTATGTTTTTACATTAAAAACAAGTAAAACTGAAACAACTTCTCAATTTCTTAGACTGCCTGCAAATGATTACAAAACATAAAAATATAGCACAGAAACAGCTAATAGACACAGCTAACACTTGCGGTGACATATTGATATGGTGTATTGATATTTATATATAAATGGTGTATTGATATCACTGATATTGATATTGATATGACTTGTGGTGGAAGTATGACTTTGTCAAACTGAGATTTCATAAAAGACTGAAAAAAGACTGACAGCAGTGATAAGCCAAAAATGGAAGGCTCTAAAGATTATTTTATAACTAAAAAATATATTGAGTTTAGTATGTGCGATAAATAATTTATACCCATCACTCATTTGCCAAACTGCTTAATCCTAATATGGTCGTTGGGAGGCTGGACCTTTCTCAGCCAACGCTGGCAGGCAGGGTACACTCTGAACAGCTAAATTGCTTATACTGAATCACATATTGCAATACAGTAGGCATATTTGTTCACTACATAGTTCACTCTTAAGAATAGTGTATAGTTAAGGCCATTGTGTAAAATGGAGGGGGAAAAAATTAATAGAAACGCACATGCTACTAAATAGCAACAGCAATTATTTTAAAAATCTGATTTTTCTAAAACCAAAATGTATCAAACAAATACCAGATAGGACATTAAGCAATAACAAAAAAAACTGTATAAAATGATAAAATAATTACATGGAAGCACTATATAAGACAGTATAATGACATATATATGGTAAGGTATTCTCGGTGACTCATAATGCCTTATCTTGGAAGGGTTTGCGCAGACATTTCTATCAAATGCAGTTAAAAAAGTATTACATACATGCACCTGAGAGCTATTAACTTTTCCCAAGGGCCAATAGTGACTCCATGGCAAAATCTCAGTTGTTGAATCAGATTATGAAGCATGAAATATACATAGGCTGAATGGTGGCGCAGTAGTTAGCACATCTCCTTGACAGCAAGAAGGTCTTGGGTTTGAGTCCCATACTCAGTGAGGGTGTTTCTGTTTGGAGTTTGGGTATTCTCACCGTGCTTGTGTGGGGTTTCTCCGATTTCCTTCTACTGTCCAAAGATATGCACATTAGGCTAATTAGCTGTTCCAAATCACCACTAGGTGGGAGTGTGACTGTAATTGTCCACAGAGTTGGCTGAGATAGGCTCCAGCCTCCCAGTGACCCTAATAGGATAAAGTGGTTCAGCAAACGAATGAATAAATAAGTTAAACTTTACATTTTAGCTTTGTGCTGGAGCTTTATGGATAATACAGTTATCAATTTTTTATTTTGTTTTATCCATAGTGTTCATCTTAAGGCCTATATATAATTGTTTCAATAGCATTCATTCATCTATTCATGTCAGTAAACACTTTATCCTGGTCAGGGGTCAGAGTGGACCAAAAGCTTGTCCTAGAAACAACATCTGAAGCAGGAATATACCCTGAATGGTTCACCAATCCATTGCAGAGAACAATACACATATACTCACACCCCCATTCAAACTTAAAGGTGATTTAGAATAACCAATAACAATTTCTTTGTGAGGAAGGAGGACATTGGAGAACCCAGATGAAACCCAAGCAACGTCTTTTTTATATAAGAATAATAATAATAATCATACATTTTCATTGATAATCTGTATTTTTATGTATCAGCTACACACTTTTATTTTCCAGTAAAATTTCACCTCTAAATGTGTTCTGAATCATATCAGTAAGTCTGAAGTTCAGAAGACTCATATTAGCTATAAATGTCTAAAGGATTTTTTTAATAACCAAATCATTCCGTAAAATGATAAGTACAGAAAACATTGCAACTTTTCCAGGCTCATCCAGGTTTTTAAATTATAGTGCAGCAACACGTGGCTGGATAGTCAATTGCTTTGACCTTTAACTCAATACCATAAACAAAGTAGACGTAGTCTTTTGATTGCCATCGGTATGTCACCTTACTAATGGGAATCAGCTCAACACTTTGTTGCTGGAACACAGAAAGGTCAGAAAATTCTAAATTAGTTTCCACATAAAGAACTTTTTAAAATATAGAACGTATCTTTACACAACCAGAACTACAGTTTTATTCTACTGATTCATGTCGAACAAATGATGGCTTACATGAGAATGAAGTTCATACAGTCACAAAAAAGGTTATTAGTGATACAAATTTCTGGGTCGAGCACTTGATTGTAAAGTATTACGTATTACTTATGTATTATGTAGTTTAATTTATTATGTATGTAACTTACTTATGTAAGTTCAAACTTTTTGTAAGGTAGAGTGAGGAATAATCAGTAAAGCAATAAGAATGCTAGCTACAAGTCATAGCTACTTCTGTCAATAAAACACAGGACAAAACCACTAAAGGCCCATTTATGCTCTCTTTATGTATTTATGTAAATAAAGATATCTGTTTCAAATGTTTCAATGGACACCGTCCACATACTTCCATATGTCATTTACTTCAACATCTATATTATGTCTAAGGAGAGTGCACAATATCCTGCACGATCCAGCATACCCTGCACATCACCTGTTCCCCTTGCTGCCCCTAGAAAGAAGATACAGGTCCATCCAGGCCAGAACCTGCAGACTATACAGTGTTATCTTTTGGAAATAATTTAAAACTGGCCATAGTGTCTTTCTGAAACCATTCGCTTACTCCTATACATGAGTGTCAATGAGCCCTGCAACAAGAACGATGATATTAGTAAACATTCTCTTGAAAATTCGCATGCCTTCTTCTGTGTCTTAACTTTTGGTCTTGGACTTTTCTACTTTCTACAAATCAGTGATCAGGTTATCGCACAGGCACAAGTTCTTGTCGGTCTTGTTATTGTTATAGTAAAAAGACACAGAACTAAAACACGGCGTAAAACAGGCGAATAAGAGATACTGAGCCCATGAGCTGAGGTAGTTTCACCAGGAAACCTTTGTTTTCAGCTATTCACTAGTGAATGGTCACCGTTAAGCAAAATATCCACTAGGGGGCAATTCAGAGATGACAGGACCTAAACCTGGCAATGGTGGAAGAAGTCTTAATACTGTACTTTATTAAGAAAGAGGAAAACATAGAATTAGCATGGTAGGTGGGGGAGTTCTGTGAGGCCATCAAATACATTTTAACTTGTAGATGTAGAATTCTATTGCTCCACTTGCTTGCTGTGAACACAAATAAACTTGTCTCGCACGACCCACCAATTTTCTTTCGCTACCATTTAATTCACGTTCAGTCACCTCCCAGCTGTTTATTATCAAATGTGTGTTCCTGTGGCCAGGTGAAGTAACACCATATAAATGTTTATAACTTCATAAAAACTCGCAATAACCTTTCCTCAGAAAGTTATGCTTTATTATTACAATTTCTTCTCTGTGAATTTGCTGTGAACTTATTGGTTACAGCACCCCCATAGTTGCCAGTGGTACTGCTCTGTTCTTAGGCATCTGCAAGTTTTCCGGAAGCATGCAAAAAATACAGAGGAAATAAAAATAGAGTACAGATAGAAGGCCCTGTCGTTCTTTTACGCTGAGCATAAATGGGCATTTAGTACTGCTGAACAAGGCACACAAATTTTTACATATATGTATGTTGCCAGAGACAAATAAATGTTAACCTGCTGGAGGATGCGTGATGTCTTGGAATATTTGCTGTGATGCTCCCTGACCATTTTTTCAGATTCTTGAGCCACATTTTTCTCTGGGAATCCAATCAAAGGATACACCTGTGACAAATATAACAGCAAGAATAACTGTGAATTTCAGCATTTACCCAGTCAGGCATAAATTAAAATTTTTATTCAATGGTGAACCACATAAACCAAAAGTAGTACACGCAACACTGCTACTTTTCTCTCACCATGAATTTGGTGTCTTTAAACAGCTTCTTCCCAGTAATTTCTTTTAGTTTACTTTGTTGTAGACCACTGGACTGCTCCACTATATAATCATCAATGTTGTTTTTCCTGATGGCAAAAGAATTTAAGTATTACAAATGGTTTTATTCAGGGACATGATTCAAGGACATGTGTCAAAAATGCTTTACCATTCCACTGTGAGCTTGATATACATCAATAGATTCTGTTTTCCTTTGCAGGTATCACATACAATCGTTCCCTGACCTGAACAATTGGGGCACCTATAAAACAAATGGGGTAAAACACTCTTAATACACCATTAACTCATAAATATGTACTACACAAAAACAGATAGGTTGAAACAACCAATATATTGGTTATACCAACCAATGTTTGAAACCAATCCAGGTCACCTCAAACAGATGACACTGATTGCATTGTCAATTACATAGTTACATATTAAGTCACACAACCTGCCAACTATTGGGATATCCTAATTAATTCAAAAGGGTAAAAGAAGGTGTAGGCCAGTACATGTTACATTCAGCAGAGTCCAGCTATAATTATTTAGTGTCTGTACAAGATGACGCATGAATTAAACATTACCCAAGCATCTATTTGAACATTGTTGTCTCGGAGCTAACTGCTAAACATAATGCATGATCCATATTTATCACTTACAAATATTATTACCAATCTAGTGACAACCAGCATTGACTGGCAGCACAAACCAATTAATATGGGCTAATTCAACTTTCTAGCAACCTAAATATTGGGTTGACCCATTTTCTTCAAAATATTTAGGCTATTTAAATTTCTTATCTGTTTTTGCATTGCAGAGCCATACTAGGGTGGGCTGAAAAGTTCATGAGCTGATCATGATGCAATGGTCAAATTTGAATGGTCAAATGGTTTATTTTTCAGCATAGTCTCGTCTCCCCTCCCCTGTACCCAGTTCTTCCATCAATATTGCAGTGCTTGGATCCCCTTGGTAAAGAAGCACTCATGTTTCATCAATCTGGCATTCCTCCCGAACTTTTCAGCCCACCCTCTTATCTGATTATTGCCTCAGGATAAAGTAATAAGATCTTCACACACCTGAGATGGCCTGGCTAGCTGTACATGGTGTACTCTGCCCTCGGCCAAAGAGTTGGGCGCCAGCCTCCCCGCGACCCTAATTAGGATTAAGCGGTTCAGAAAATGAATGAATGAATGATCTTCACACACAGTGTCACAGTTGAGAGCTGATGGCTCTAAGAGAGGCTTGTAAGGTAAGAAAGAGTTAAAAAAAAAATTTTTGATCATGATCTTTTAATGCAGATGATCACTGTTCAAAACTTATACAATATGAAAACATGGATAATAGAGCTGATCTTGTCTGCACACAACAACATGTCTATCTGATATGTTAGCCTCACTGCACAGAGTAGTAACTGAAAGGGTCAGCGAATCAGCTATGGCGTGAAAACTTACTTCACTGTCCCATTGCCATTGCATGATGCACAAACTTGTCCTCCAGCAACATTTCCAGAGTCTTTGCAACTCGTGCAATCTTTCTACAGAAATAATTTAGCAGAATAAACATTTTGATAGATTAGTTCATGGAAATATATATTGCTTTTTAGACCTTTATGACAAGTATTGAGGCTATTTTGCAACTGAAAAGGCTATAATGGTTAGAATGAATGCACACTGATTACTAGAATAGGTTTTCTACAGGAACCAGAAGCTTTGGCACTCCAAAGAAAAGATTTAAGGATGTCTTAAAAAGATACTTCCAATGAGTGTGAAATTGATAACTGAGCCACAGGCCCAACAGATAGATTGGTGTGGAGATGAGCATTCAGTAATGGAGTGACGACTGCTGAGGCACTCAAACTGGGACAGTCCCCTGGTTGACAAATTGATAAGAATTTCAGTGGACTGCCATGCTCAAATTCAGCAGCAGTGATGATGATAATACAGTAGGTGAGAAACTGCAATAAATAAATTAAGTAAATAATCTGGTTGCTCTGTCTTCTACCATGACTTGGCTCCACTTGCCAGGTATGCTATAAGGCATGTTTTGTTCTATGCTATAGTAGATTATTTCTTCCAGAACTTTATGTATACATGCATGCAACACCACGAAGACCCAGGAGCTCTCCAAACAGTTCAGGAACAACGTTGTGTAAAAGCTGGGTTATAAAAAAAATCAAAAACCTTGAAAATTCCAAGGTGCACAAAATAAAAAGAAAATAGCACCACAACAAACCTGCCTAGAAAGAGTAATCTCAAACTCACAGACCAGGCAAGGAGGGCATTAATCAGAGAGGCAACAAAGACAACAAAGGCAACCCTGAAGGAGCTGAAATGTGCAACAGCAGACACTGGTGAATCTGTCCACACTCTACTGAGCTAGTCATTATGGAAGAGTGGACAGGAAAAGAAAGGAAAGCATGTTTTAAGCTCACCAAAAGGCATGTGGGAGTCTCCCCAACATAATGAAATAGGTCATCTAATTAGATGAGAATAAAATGTAACTTTTTGACTATCAAAGAAAGTGCCATGTCTTGTGCAAATCTATAACTTCTCATTACTCCAAGAACACCATTCCCACATTGAAGCATGGTGGTGACAATATCATGCCGTGGGGATTTTTTTCATAGGTAGGGACTGGGAAACTGGTGCTAGAGCAGTTCCACGTTCACCAATGTTGACTTGTTTTCCCTAAAACAAATGAGGAAAAGAGACAAAATACATCTACCCGAACACTTTGGGTTAGCTTCATGACATTTTGTCTGATTTTTTTGTTGTATTTCAGCTGGGAATTAGGCTGAAACCTGGCAACCCACCACCAAATTTGCCTAGAGGAGACTAAGGGCTACAAGCAGTCATTAAGTTTTCCAGATGTTCTGCCTTGTTTAGATTAAGTTCAGGTGGCTGTTACAGAGATATCTGCCTTCTTTCTTTCTAATAACAGTAGTTCTTACTCATCTTAGAGTTATGGTTGTTGTAATTAAAAATCAAAAATGAATGTGTCTGAATCCCTGGATTCGGGGATTAATTTTTTGTTGGTCTTAGTGGAGGTTTAGACTTTCCACATGCTGTTTCTGCTTGTTCTATGTTAAGTCTATATTAGAATTAAGATATTTCATTAATTAAACATAGCTTTATAATGTTTTTTATAAAGAAAGAATAAATTACCCACAATTTCAGACATGATACCGCCAAATATTTTCTTTACTCTTGCTCCATCAAAGAAAATGGCTCACAAATTAACCTTTGCATATTGTTATGCAATATTAAGGTTGAATGAATCCCCAAGGTAAATATAATACCAGTTTCTATGTAACACTCCATTACTAGAATTGGAAGCAACAAACACACAAGTAGAGTGATACAAAACCATGAAATGCCCCAGTGCTGTTATATTAAACGTCAGCACTCATGGAACACTGCCACTCAAATTAGTGGACCAGAACTAGCTATTGCAAAATCTATTATTACACAATACAAGTCCTTTTGTAATAAGTTTAAGGGAACTAGAAACTAGGTTGGAGGAATTGTGCTTTTAGATAATTGAATCCCCTTAGATCTCCCGCAGACATACCGCAAGTATTATTCAATAAAGCTGAATCACTTACTGTCTTGGATCCGCCACACATGGTACACTGACATTTTCCTGAGGCAGTGCATTTGTCACATGGCTAGAAAATAAAATTTCAAAATATGTAAAATGAGTAAAAATATAACCAGTTATTAAACCACCCTTAAACCACAGATCAAACAACAGCCCCTTTATCTAATAATACAAAATAAGCTCATCTAAATCCTGAAGAGAAATATCACCCAGAAAGATCCATTAATATGAATAATAAGATAAAAAATAAAGTCATTAAGTAATTTATACCTTGATTGATGATGTGTGGGGCACCTCGACATCCACAGTAGAGTTGGTAAACATGGTTGGCACTTGAACTGGGACTTCCCATGGATTAGGAACAATCTGTGCGATGCCGGCCACTGGCTGACCTGTCATTACACGTTAACAGGATTAAGAAATAAATGTATGGAAGCATAGAGATGACCATAAGGATTTCTTTGATTCTGTTATTACCCTCATAAGGCTTAGTGGCCCACTCTGTTTTCCTGGATTCAGAGTAAGTCTCCAGACGATACTGTGAAGGTGAAAAAATGCATCAACGTAATTAAAACACATCCTCTGTTTGGTGTACATCATATATAAAACTTCATTTGAACATAGCGAATCAAATTAAAATTTGCTAATATTATTCATTCTTTTATTCAATTTCTAAGGGTCGCGAGGAGGCTGGCGCCCAACTCAGCTGACTCTGGGCGAGGGCGGGGTACAACCTGGATAGCTTGCCAGGCCATTGCAGGGACAACACACACACAACCATTCACACTTACACTCGCACCTAGTGGTGACGGTCAATTAGCCTAATGTGCATGTCTTTGGAATGTGAAAGGAAACAGGAATACCCTGAGGAAACCCACACAAACACAGGGAGAACATGCAAACTCCACACAGAAACGCCCAACACTACAACACTACAACACACACACACACACACACCAGAAAGTGTCTGTAAATGCAGTTACACGGTAGGTGTTGAACTGTTCCATGTTGGTGATCACACCCTCTGTAACTGGACCACTTGAATAACAGCATTTGCTCTCTACAAATTTGTGAAAAGCCTCTTTGGCCTCATCCTCGGTAAGAGCAGGAATACTGGAATAAAAGACAAAACAGGTTAACTTTCCTTTAACTTAAGAATACATATACATACATATATATAAATATATATTATATATATATATATATATAAATATGTGTGTGTGTGTGTGTGTGTGTGTGTGTATATATATATATATATATATAAAAAAAAATTCCAGCTCGGCTGATATTTCCGCTCTCCGAGTGCTTCTAATTTAAAAAATGTATTAGTTCGTATAATGCTATGGCAAGGGTTGTCAATAAATGAAGGAATCTTACGTCCAGTTTTGTTCCGGCTGTGAATCAGGAGTTGGCATCGGTTGGATAGGTGGAGGAGGAAGAAATCCGCCTTTCACAACATCACAACAATGCACACGATTTGTACTATAAAGATATACTTCTATAGAGAGCTATATAAATAACAAGCTGATGTAAAAGTACTAGCCCACTAACACTCCATATGTCATTATCTACTGCCAAATACATTAAAGCAAACCATAATCAGACCCTGTGATATTTGTTTTTGTACACATTTCAATTATTTTAAAGCTTGTGTTCCAAAAGTTACACTGAATTAGCAGAAATTTATAGGATACTACAGGATGAACAGGTAAGTGGATATCACAAGCGCAATACATCTATAAATCAGCCAAATTAAAGGTCTTTAAATCAACGTATTATTATTATTACTATTATTATGCTTATTTTTTATTTTCACTATTTCATTGAATTTATGTTCATACCACCAATTCCCTCATATCCAGGCACTGGTTGTGGGGACTGCACCCCATGTAACAGGGGCTGCTGCATTCCATACACTAGAGGGGGCTGCATTCCAGGCACTGGAGTATACATCGCTGTAGTACATGTGAAAAATTAAAAATAGTATGATTAATAAAAATATCACATCGTTCACATTGGAAACTTGTATTTAAAATCTCAAGTTCAGTATAGACCGCATACATAATTATGCTGCTTTCAGAGTGAGTTAATGCTCAGCTGTGCGAAACTGTACATATTAGTATTTCCAATTTAATAATTAGTGGTTACTCCAGAAGAGTAATCCAGTTTAGAGAGAAACTGCCTATAACTGCAGCTAATCAATATCACACATTGAGCAAAAAACAAGGTGGTGGCTCAGTGATTAGGGTTCTTGCTTACTGATCCAAAGCCCCACCTTGCTACCACTGTTGGGCCCTTGAACAAGGACCTTAATCCACAGTTGCTTAGATGTATATAAAAAAAAACCATACATTTAAGCTATTGCAGTAAGCTCCTTTGCCCTTTCCCTTGACGTCATGGAATCCATTTCATCTGAACAAGCATGTTACAGTAAACGCTCCACCCTGACTTCTCCATTTCTTTTACCCTATTGTACATATAATGGGACATTTATTTACTTACATATTTTTCCTGATGCCACATTCAAAGATAGTGAAATATACAGATTCTGATAGGCTGTTTTGTTTTCCTTATAAAAATTTCTCATCAGAAATTGTGATGTCACTTGTTTAAATTTTTTTTTAAAAAATACTTATTTACCAAGAAAAAAATTAAGATAATTTATATTTTACAAAAAATTTATTTATCACTGTACAGTCCTATAATTATTTTGTTTACCAAAATTGTTTCTGTACAGTCAGTGCTGTCCTCCAGCATCCATGCATGTAACAAATAATACTGCAAACTCGATGTGTACCTACTATAAATAATAATAAAGTCTACTGGATAAAAGAGAATTTCTATATAAAGAAGCAAATAACAAAGATGCAGACATGAAATAGCGTATAAAGGTTTTGTACCTACCTCCGGGATAAGACATTGCAACAGTAAGAGAAAAACAAATGATAGTGGGGTGGAGGAGGGGGGGTGGGCGGTATTCGAGGATTAAGCCCGCCCACAAAGCTCCACCTCAAACCCCTCTCAGACGTACACACACACACACCACAGTTTAGTCTCCTGGGTTATTTAACTAGTGATATTATTATTATTATTATTATTATTATTATTATTATTATTATTAATAGTAATAATAATAATTGTAGTAGTAATAATAATAATAATAACAATTATAACAACAACAAAAATAACAACAATATATGCTTGTTTGGGTGATTTTTATAGCCTTTTTAATAAAAATCTATTTTAAAAAATTTGTTATCTTAGGTAAAACCGCGTAAAAAACATTATTCATCACAAGCACCAAACTTTTATAATTTAACGAGCCTTATCCCAAATAGCTCTCTATTCAATACTCATAAGCTTATAAGCCTTTATTTTATATAGAACATAGTGCACTAGTGTAGGATGTACGCAGGCGTTTGGAAGCCGCTCATCTTCACCAACTTCCGGTGTTTCGGAGTTGATTTCCCAGCATTCCGCGCTCCACTTCCTTCTCTTCTCTCTTCTGTCTTTTCGTGAAGGCAGATTAAACGGTGAGTGGATCGAGAAAATCGGTATCCATCATGTTGTGCTGACGTTATTTAAAACCCAACACTTCGCGGAATCATCCCAAAATATCCCTTGATTATGAATGTTAGGATATTTAGAGTCAAGCTGTTAAATAGATTTAGATATTTTCATTAAAAATGCTGCTAGCAGACATGGCCGCCGGTGTGTAGCCATAGTGGCGCTGCTGGCTTAAATATGGATGGTTATGTATTGTATTATTGTTTCGGTGTGACTTCATACACTAATTTAAGAGTTGAAGTTAAACGTAATTATTTATATACATTAATTTAAGTGTACTGTTCGGTCGGAGAGTAACACCAGGACATGCTAATGATGTATGCTAGGTGCTAGCGTTTATGCTAAACGGCTAATGCCACACGCTATGTCATATGTTCGTTATTCAAATGAGTTTTATTTGGCTTCTCCATTAAATAAAATGTTAGTAAACACAGCAGTTGTTGGTTTTATAAAAGTTGTGGCAAGCTGTCATGGTTGCCAATCCGCTAAAGTGAAAACTTATATAAGGTTTCTGCACTTTCTGTTTGAGTTTTAACAAAGTGTCCTTTAGTTCCAGCTGTAAATTTTCTCTCCTGAAAAGATTAAGGCATGTTAGCTTTTAAATGTTTTTAGTGATTGTTTAGCACATTTATCCTCGAATCCTAAACCCAAAGCAACAATCATTTAAAACTACAAATAAGTGTAATTTTGCATGTTTTTGTCTCTGCATGTCTTGCATGGGTTGGCATCTGGTTAATAAAGAAATGTTTTCATTGCAGCTATCATGGCCGCCCTCAGACCCCTTACCAAGCCCAAGATCGTCAAGAAAAGGACAAAGAAGTTTATCAGGCATCAGTCTGACCGCTATGTAAAGATCAGGGTAAGAATTTCTTGTTTCTAGATGGAGAAAAATCCTGGGTGCGCTGTCTTAAAACTTTATATAGAGTTAATATGTAGCAATGGTAAGCAGCAATATCTGGCAGCATCTTTTTTATTTGTGTGTATAATATAGACCTTTTCACTGGCCATCAATTATATTTCAGACCTGTGAGAGATGACACTCATTTCCACTCCACGCTGTTTCTATTGTGTCCTGTATTGATGGTGCAGTTGAACTTTATACCTGTTAAATGATTGGCTGGGTGTGTGTCACTCGAAGTGCATTCAATTATCAATTGATATGGCAGCTTGTATATGATCCAGAGAGGTACTGCGCTTGGTGTGTTTCTGCACCCTGAATTTGTACCTGTTCATTATGTGCTGTCTTAGTGGTTTTTATTTGGTGTGTATATTGATATCGATGAGCATCCTATCAGTGGTGCATTTGTTAAGTGGGTTAAGGGTTAATTGAATCTTATCTTGATGTTAGCAGATTTGTTTGACATGATATCATTTGTTTGTGCAAATGTGGAGTAATAGATGTAATCATTTACAGTTGTGTAGGTTTGAGTTGGTGGAGTTTACCGGCATGCATTTCCGAAGAAACCCAAAGAAGTGTTGAGAAACATGTTTGAGTATTTTGTCAAGCATGTGCTTGTACTGTCAAGCTGATGTGCCCTTGCTATTTGCACAGTAGTCAACCGTGAAGCTTTTCCTTAAAAACAAGCTGTTGAGTCTTGAAGTTTATTTGATGAACCTCTTAAAGTTTTAGGGGATATTATTTGCTTTAAAAACGATAAATTTAACTGCTGAACATCAACCCATCTTTTTTTCAATAATGTGCAGAGCAACTGGAGGAAACCACGAGGTATTGATAACCGGGTCCGCAGGCGCTTCAAAGGCCAGATGCTGATGCCCAACATCGGTTATGGTAGCAACAAGAAGACCAAGCACATGCTCCCGTCTGGCTTCAGGAAGTTCCTGGTGCACAATGTCAAAGAGCTCGAGGTTCTCATGATGAGCAACAAGTAAGGGATTTTTAATGTTGCTGTTCTTACTGAGGTTTAGGGGGTGGAACATCTTTCAGGATGTCTGTAAAGTCAGAAATTTGGAGGGAACTTGTTTTTCCACAGCGGTTTTCTCAGCCTGTTCTTTGGTATGGTGCATTTGAAGTGTGCACATAGTAGTCATAGTTAAGAATTAATACACGTTCCTGTACTGGTAACTTGGACAAAATACTTACAACTAGAACTGGGTGAACAATTAGATTTTGGCCCGGTGGGTCCATAAATTCTGCATCAGGCTGGCACCCTCTCCTGGGTTCAAGATCTGGATTAATCCAAGAAATGCTTGCGGTTTATAGTGTTGATACTGCTAAATTTGGTTGAAAAGCTTTTTCATAAGGGATTTTCTCAGTACAGGAGGATAACCTGTTATCCTTAATTATCACCCATATCACTACAGATACAGTAGAAAAAATTAGGTAGAAACTTCTATGGAACTAAATTGCGTATTCAGAAGAACAGGAGATTAACATCTGCATTGTAAATCTGATGTGGGAGAGAAATTGAAAATGATCCAGATACCTAATTGTAAGTAAAATATGTACAGGAAAAATACTGAGGTATTTGCCTCAGTATTGAATGAGGTAAATGCCTCAAGGTTGTATGTTCAAAAACATTGCATACAGACAAGTGAAATAGTCAATACTGATCATTTCAATAGCTGATGATGGTTTCCCTAATACATTGCAGTCATGACATCCTAATATTAGGAGATATAGTTTTTATTCTGCTACAGTAATGTAATTTAATAACTGTATTTTGCAAACTACGAATTTTGTGAAACCATACTGAGATTTGACAATTTTAAGATTGGCATTTCAACAAGGTTCGTGTTGTCTGACTGAAGCGAATGCTTGTTGAATCAGAATAATAATTATTTTACAATATAAACAATATACACATAAAAAAAAATAAATAAAATATTGGATGTTTTTGCCTAAGTCAGGTTTGATGAGGTGACCCATTCTTGTTGTAAGGTTGTTAATTTATATATTTAAAAAAAAAAAAATATATATATATA
>JAOUQZ010073982.1:0-18157 GCA_028564935.1 Neosilurus hyrtlii
CATCACCTGATATGCATTAAATCCAATAAGCATTCAAGTTTATACAGCTTGGAGTTGGAAATTATGGATGAAATGATAATATGGTCAAAATAATCACTTGCCTAATAATTGTGCACACAGTGTATACACCTCACCACATTATCGCCTTAAACGTACTTTTACATCAACTATTGCACAGAGTTTTATTAATATTCTTCCATAATACAATGATTGGATCACTATCAGACCCCACAGAACCCGATCAAGCTACTGAGTGCTTTAAGTAAAATTGACGCTATATGCTAGATAATGTAGCTCCTCTGAAAAGAAAACTAATCAAAGAGAAAAAAATAGCACCCTGTTATAATGATGATATACACACACTAAAACAGAACACCCACAAATTAGAACAAAAATTGTGTCAAACTAAATTAATGGTACTCCAACTTGCATGCTCTTAGTGCTTCTAGAGCAATATATTTCTCAAATCTAATAGAAGATAAAAATAATGCAAAATACTTATTTAATATTGTTGCAGAATTAACTAAGAATAAGACCAAAAATAAAACGTGCTGCCCGCCTTTTTTCTAACTTTTTTAATGTTAAAATTGAAAAAAAAATGTATTCCCTAAACTTAAAGTCAGATATGTCATTAACTAATATGGTAAACAATAATATACCACCATCAGATCAGCAATCTGATCATCTTCTGCTTGTTCCTGGGTCGGGTCGCAGGGGCAGCAGCCTAAGAAGTGAGGTCCAAATGTCCCTTTCCCCAGCCACTTCCACCAGCTCTTCCGGGGGGATGCCAAGGCGTTCCCAGGCCAGCCGAGAGACATAGTCCCTTCAGTGTGTTCTGGGTCGGCACAAGGTTTCTTCCTAGTTGTACATGCCCGAAACACCACACCAGGGAGCTGTTCGGGAGGCATTCTAATTAGATGCCCGAGCCACCTCAACTCCTCTCAAGAAGCAGCAGTTCTACTCCAAGCTCCTCCCGGATGACAGAACTTTTCACCCTATCTCTAAGGAAGAGACCTGCCACCCTGCGAAGGAAACTCATTTCAGCCGCTTGTATTCACGATCTTGTTCTTTCGGTCACTACCCAAAGCTTCCTTCCCTCATTCATGAACAAGACTTTGAGATACTTGAATTCCTGCACTTGGGGCAGAACCTCATTCCACCCTTTTCCGGGTGAGAACCATGGCCTCGGACTTGGAGGTGCTGATTCCCATCCCGGTTGTTTCACATTCCACTGCGAATCGCTCCAGCGAGAGCTGAAGTTCCCCGATCGATGAAGCCAAAAGGACAATATCATCTGCCAAATCCCTCAACACCTTGGCTGCGCTTAGAAATTATGTCGATAAAAATGATTTAATTCAATTAAATTTTATTTGTATAGCGCTTTTTACAATTGACATTGTCACAAAGCAGCTTTCCACAGCTTTCCACAGCTTTACTAATGAGCAAGCCCATGGCACAGGGGATAGGAAAAACTCCTCAGTTGACACGAGGAAGAATCCTTGAGAAGAACCAGGCTCAAAAGGGAAATCCATCCTCATTTGGGTTAAACTGTAAAAATACAAACCATATAAGAAAACTGCATAACAGTCCAACATGTAGTCCGGTTGGTTATACCACAACTGTAAGCCCTAAATAGTTGCAGCAAGAGAGTTTATATCACCAGCAGTGAAAAGTTGTCTTCACAGTCGCCGAGTGCAGATCTAAGCCCATATGTGTCCCAGTCTGGCAAAATGAGTCACAGTGACCAAAAATTCAAAATTGAATTAGCTATACAATTTAAAAGAGGAGACTCTAAGCTTTAAAATGGTAAGGATAACTCAGTTTTGAATTTTTGGTCACTGTTTTGGTTTTCTGAGATGAGAACTCCAGCCATCATCAGCACACCAGGACAGACCACAGGACTCACAGAGCAGAAGGATCAGAGGATCAGGATCACCAAGATCCAAGACGTAGCATGTGGCAAAACACAGAGACAGAGAGGCCGGGGGTGGGGGGGGTGGGGGGGTGTTTAAGTATGCTCATAACAGTGTAATGGTAAAAGAAGAGTTTAATAGTGCTGGGTGCAAGCAGGAACTCCGGCATGACAAACTATGGCAGCATAACTAAAAAGACAGAAACTAGAAGGAAGGCAGACATGAGGGCACCCTGCAACGTTGGGCAATCAGCCATTCCACTGTCAACGGACCTGGGTGAGCATGTAGAGTGCCTAGTCTTAAAAACAGACTGTGTCTGAGTCCCGAACATTAACTGGAAGTTTATTCTATAGTTGTGGGGCTTTGTAAGAGAAAGCTCTGCCCCCTGCAGTAGTCATCAGTATTCAAGGTATCACTAAGCAACCTGCACCTTTTGATATAAGTGGGCGAGCTGGATCATAGACAACAAAGAGTTCGCTAAGATAATGTGGTGCAGGACCATTAAGTGCTTTATAGGTAAAAAGTAGCAATTTATATTCGAAATTTAATTGAGAGCCAGTGCAGTGTAAATAAGATGGGGGTGATATGCTCATGTCTTCTGGTTCTAGTAAGAACTCTTGCTTCTGCATTCTGGACAAATTGGAGCTTGTTTATGCACCTATTAGAACATCCAGGGAGTAACGCATTACAATAATCTTGAGGTAATAAAAGCATGCACAAGTTTTTTAGCATTACGCAGTGACATTACATTTCTTATTTTAGCAGTATTTCTGAGATGAAAGAAGGCAAAACGAGTAATATTATCTACATGAGCTTCAAATAACAAACCAGATTCAATAATCACTCCAATGTTCTTAACTGCTACACACGATGAACTGAAATACCATCCAAACTTACTACGTAATCAGAAACCTTATTTCTTACTCTGACTTATCAGAGTTTAATAAGAGGAAGATAGTAAGCATCCAGTGTCTAATGTCCTTTACACATTTATTATTAAGCTGGTGTCTCTCATCTGGCTTTGCTGAAATATATAACTGTGTATCATCAGTGTAACGATGAAAGCTCACAAATAATATTACCCAAAGGGAGCATGTATAGAGAAAAAAAGCAGTGGGCCTAAGACAAAACCTTGCGGAACACCAAACTTAACATTAGAACGTACAGAGAAATCACCATTTATATCTACAAACTGATATCGGTCAGTTAAATAAGATTTAAATCAGGAGACTTAAGGACCTCTTAAGTTCCCTTAACTTCAACATTTTCTAATCTGTCAAGGAGAATTGTATGATCAATAGTGTCAAAGGCTGCACTAAGGTCAAGTAAGTATTTCATTTAGCCTTTCTTCGAACACCAATTCTACTCTACTTCAAAGCAGCACGCAGAGGGAATCAACAGCGTCCTGCTAATATCCTGCTGCTATCCACAAGTCTCCAGCTTTTGTTTTTGTTTGTTTTTAGCATCATGGCTACCATCCAGCTTGTGTCTGAACTCAGAGTCCCCTCTTAGTGGACATACACCAGGTGAAAGCAAGTCCCCCTCCGCATTGGTTATTTCTTAATGCATGCTCAATAGTTTAACAATTAATCATATCAGCCAAATAAATACACAGTGCAATCAGAAGAAAAGGAGTTAGACAATACCTGTTTATTGAAGAATTACATCAAAACAACAACATCTCAAAGATCAGCTGGTCCTGAAGACTGATTAAATTGTTTACTGCCAAAGCCAGTATCCAATTCAGAGATCAGCAAATTCCCTCTGGATTTGTCTCCCTGTTACACACCATTAGGTTTTACCCCTTGTTCCCTTTGTCCAAAGTTTTTTCCCATTAATTTTATATTTCTAAGTTAATTAAGCTCCACCTGCACCATGTTAAATTTCCCTTATTTTCTCGTTTATCTTGATTACGCCCCTCGTTTATCTAATTACGCCTCTTGTATGATCTCATTTTCCCTATGTCCCTGCCTATTTTCATACTTATTTCCCCTTATTTTCCGGCCATAATCCAATCATAGTTAATAATTCTGAAAGCTTATTAATATAACTCTGCGCGGTAGTTGATGTGAAAGTACGCTTAATGCAATAACGTGGTAAGGTGTATATATTAGTACTAAGATGCATTGTAAGTGAGATTAGATAATGATCTGAAATATTTCTCACTGTGGAACTGCGACTATATTTTCAATGTTTAATCCAAAAGTTAGTATTAAATCTAGAGTGTGGCCAGCATTATGAGTGGGTCCTGTTAAATTCTGATTTACCCCTCCTGAATCTAGAATAGACACGAACACTGCTCTTAAAAGATCCTCTGGTCTATCAAAATGAATATTAAAGTCACCAAGCTCACCTGCTCACCCAGGTCCGTTGACAGAGAAGTGGCTGATTGCCCAACGTTACAGGGGGCCCTCATGTCTGTCTTCCTTCTGGTTTCTCTTTTTGTAATGTTGTCATAGTTAGTCATACCAGAGTCCCTGCCTGCATACCTAACAACTTCAATCAATCTCTCCCTCTCTCTCTCTTTCTCCCCACTCTCTCTGTGTTTTTGCTGAGGTACACATGCTACAAGTCGGTGATCCTGATCCTGCTGATCCTTCTGCCTGGTGTGCTGATGCTGGCTGGAGTTCTCATCTCGGAACCCCCTCGCTCCTGCTGATAAAGATCCATATGGGCATGGATCTGCACACAGCAACTGTAAAAACGACTTTTCACTGTTGATGATATAAACACTTTTACTACAATTAGTTAGGACTTACAGTTGTGGTATAACAAACTGGACTACTTGTTGGACTGTAATGAAGTTTTCTTATATGGCTTTCACCCAAATGAGGATGGGTTTCCCTTTTGAGCCTGGTTCCTCTCTTGGTTTCTTCCTCGTGTCAACTGAGGGAGTTTTTCCTTGCCACTGCCACCGCGGGCTTGCTCATTAAGGATGTGTAGGGGGATTGTTAAAAAATGTTTAAATTCCTTTTAAAATACTTTTACTATGTAAAGCTGCTTTGCAACAATGTCAGTTCTAAAAAGCGCAATAAAAATAAAACTGAATTGAATTGAAATTCTGACATCACAATAACACAGGAAACATTTCCGACCAATTCCACTACTACTAAAAGAAATTCTGAAAATCCAATCCACTCCTTAAGGGAGTCTGAGCAATCTCACTCCTGAAGAGATTCTGGCCAATCCCACCAATGGCTGAAGGAATTTTGACCAAGCCTACTATTCCTGAAGTAAATTTGACCAACCCTACCTAGTCTTGAAGGAATTCTGATCTACCTCACCAATCCTACTGACTCATGAGGAAATTACGACCAGTTCCACTACTACATAAGAAGTTCTAACCAATATCACAACTCTTAAAGGAATTATGATAATCAATCTTTGACACTTCTGAAGAAACTCAGACTTATCCCACCAAATTCTAAAGAAATTCTGATCTCACTAATCCTCACCACATCTAAAAGTATTCTGGCACACATCACTACTACTGAAGGAATTCTGACTAATCTTACCAATGCTTGAAGTAATTCTGACCAGCCTCACACATAAAGCAATTCTAGCCAATCACACCCACTTCGGAGGCATTTAGGACTAATCCCACCCACTCCTAAAGGAATTCTGACTAATCCCATCACTCCAGAAGGGATTTTGGTCCAACGATCATTTATGAAGACATTCTGACCAATCCCTCCCACTCCTAAATGAATTCTGACCACCCTTTCTTCTTTTCCTTTGGTAGAGGATAATACTGTCTGATTTTAACTGTTTTGTAAGGTTCTTTTAGTAAAACAGGAACGTTTGTTTACCTGTTTTACATGTTTCAACTACTTCCTGTAGTCATCGTCAGACCGTTACAGAGGAAGAAAGACAAGCCATACACACACTCGCCAAAAAAGAAAACAATCATATTACCAGCAGACAAAGGCTGTACCACCGTAGTCATGGATAGGGATGGCTACACAGACAAAATGCAGCTTTTGCTAAAGCACAATACCACTTATGAAATACTTAAGAAGGACCCAACAGAACAGATGAAGAAGACACTCAAAACATTAAAACCACTGCTAAATGAGAACAAAATAACCTAGGACTCATATAACCATCTAGTACCCACAGCTATCATCACACCCTGGATATATAGCACAACTAAAATCAAATCAGGCACACCCCTTCACCCCATAGCATACAACCTCTTAAATCACTTGTGGAAATCAAACCATTACTCGGACTCACAGAACAACACTGCAGAAACTTAAAACAACTGACAGAGGATCTCAGACACATTGCCATACGACCAGATGAAATATTAATTTCACACAACATCATATCACTGTTCACCAAAACCCCGGTACAAGTAACATTAAACACAGTAGAAAATAGACTCCATAAAGACAAATCACTCAGGAAAAGAACCAAACTCACAACATAAGACATCATGCAACTGATAAGATTCATGGCCACATTAACCTATTTTCAATATCAAGGAACCATATATAAACAGAAAGAAGGCTTTGCCATGGGAGGCCCACTATCCGAGCATTTTTCAAGGAAGACCTGGAACAACGCACAGCCCCAGTTGAATGCAAGATCACACAATGGATAAGATCTGTAGACTTCATTTTGGAAAAAATAAAAATTGGACACACACAACAACTCACTGAGCACCTCAACACCATTGAAAACACCATATCATTTCAGGACTTAAAAATATATCACAAGGAAGATAAGCAAACTCTCAGTAGTCAAGACACTTTAAAACAGGGCAAACATCATCACAGACACACAAGACAGGAAGGAAGCACACATAGACAATGCATGCATTACATGTCAGTATCCACAATGGCCCATAGAAAAGGGCACAAGCAAAAACACAGGAAAATCAACCAAAAGAATGAAGACACAAACCACGACCACATCCACCAGACACCATACATCAGGGGGGTCACAGAATGCATAGGGCAATGAATAAACATAACATAAACACACCCATAAAATTATACACAAAACTCAGACAGTTACTAGTAAAACCAAAGGACAAAACACACCAAGAACCAAAATGTGATGTCATGTATACCCTGTAACATACACTGAAGAAACAGGCAGATCGTTTGGAACACAAAACGGGGAACAAAAAAAGAATGTGAAAAGCAAACATAGAAGAGAAATACAAAAGCAATAAAAGAACAAGCCGAACAGGAAAACCTCAAAGCAGCCATATCCGATCATTGCAAGAGAAAAAACCACATCATGGACTGGAAAAATGCCAGTGTCATCCCTGCCAAAAGTAACAAATACCACCGCTGGATCAGGGAGGCCATCGAAATTAGAAAACGGGCACCAAGGACCATAAACCGGGATGAAGGAGCTTACACCCTGTCCCACACCTGGGATGCAGTCCTGAATAAGGCGTCAGACAGTCTACTGTCTGAAGAAAAGGAAAAGAAAAAACAACTTAAGCAGGCTACAAGACACGTCACAAAAACATCACATGACGCTTCTAACGATGACTACAGGAAGTAATGGAAACATGTAAAGCAGGTAAACAAACCTTACAAAACAGAATTTTTACTCTGTTTTGAAAAAACTCTGACCTTCCCCACCAACTTCTGAAGAAATTTTAACCAATCCCACCTACTCTTGAAGTAGTTCTGACAAATCCCATCCACTCCTGGAGGGATTCTGACCAATCCCTGCCACTCCTGAAGAAATGCTGGCCAATCTCACCAACGTCTGAAGGAAATCTGATCAATCCCACCACTCCTGAAGGAATTTTGACCCACCCAACTACTTCTGAAAAATTTCTGACCAATTCTATTAATGTCTACAGGAATTCTGGCCAATCCCACCCTCTTCTGGAGGAATTTCAAGCATTCCTACTACTTCTGGAGGAATTTTGACCAATCCTACACACTCCTAAAGGAATGACGACCAATCCTACTACTCCTGAATACTACTAATCCTAAATCACACATGAAGGAATTCCGACAAGTTCGACCACTTCTAAAGAAATTCTAACTAATCTTACCTACTTTTTAAAGAAACCCTCCACTCCACTAATCCCATCCACTCCTGAAAGAAATTTTGACCAACCACACCCACTCTTGGAGCTCCGACCAATTTCACCACCCTGAAAAGAATTCTAACTAATCTTACCCACTTCTGAAGAAACTCCAACCTATCCCACCAGCTTCTGAATATTGACCAATCCCACCCACTCTTGAAGGAATTCTGACTAATCTCACCCACGTCTGAAGGAATTTCAACCAATCCTAAAGTAATTCTAATCACACTACTTCTGAAGGAAATCTGATTACTCCCACCAATGTCTAAAGTAATTCTGACCAATCTTACTATTCCTGAAGGAATTCTGACCAATCCCACCCAACCCTAAAAAAGTTCTAAACAATCCTACTACTCCTGAAGGAATTTTACACAAGTCTACCAATTCCGCAAGGAATTCTGACCAATCCCATCCACTCCTAAAGGAATTCCAACCAATCTTACCTGATTATCTTACTTTTGAAGAACCTCCAACCTATCCCAGCATCTCTGCCAATTCCACCCACTCTAGAAGGAATACTGACTAATCTCACCAATGTCTGAAGAAATTCCAACCAATCTTACCTGCACGTAAAGGAATTTTGACCAACCACACCCACTCTTAAAAAAATTCTGACTAATCCCACCACTCCTAATGGAATTATTACCAGTACCACCAATGCCTACAGGAATGTTGGACAATCTCACCTCCTGAAGAAATTCTGACCAATTTCACCACTCCTAAAGGAATTTTAACCAATCTTACCAACTTCTAAAGAAACTGCGACCTATCCCACCAATGTCTGAAGGAATTCTGTCTAATCCTGCCAATGTCTGAAGAAATTCCGACCAATCTCACCAATGTCTGAAGTAATTTTGATCAATCTCACCACTCCTGAAGAAGTTTTGACCAATCCCACTCACTCCTGAAGGAGTTCTGACCAATCCCACCCAATTCTGAAGGAATTCTGTCCAATCCCACCAACATCTAAATTTGGACCAATTCATTCAATGTCTAAAGAAATTCCAACCATCACACTTCTCCTTAAGAAATCCCAACCAATCCCACACTCTCCTAAAGAAATTCTGGAACCCTGACCAATCCCACTACTTCTAAAGCAATTCCAACCAATCCAACCCACTCATGAAAGAATTCTGACCAATCCCTCTGATCCAAAGTAATTCCAACCAATCCCACTACTCCTGAAGGAATTCTGACCAATCCCTCTGACACAAAGTAATTCCAACCAATCCCACTACTCCTGAAGGAATTCTGACCAATCCCTCTGGCACAAAGTAATTCCAACCAATCCCACTACTCCTGAAGGAATTCTGAACAAACACACCCACTACTAAAGAAATATGAGAAATTCTGACAAATCCCACCCACTTCCAAGATAATTCTTAACTATCCCAACCACTCCTGACGACAAGTTTAGCTGCCTGATCATTACAGGCTGGGAAAAAACATCACCTTTTCTGCATTGCACTTTAGCTCTGTGTCCACATTAAGCTTTGCATCTACATCTGTAAGCTGTGTGAGGAGTTCCTACTTGTAAATTTCCTCTGCTCTCTCTGGAATTTTGGAAGTTTCTCCATGTCGCATGTCCTCACATGCCTGCCAGAAACACAGGTTCTCAGCTGACAAAAAAAGGTACAGAAAGAATAAGTGAATGAATAAAAGAAAAGTGAAACGATGAAAAAAAAAAATTTATTTTTAATTTAGTGATGTTTAATAATATTTAGTTTAAAGGCATTTCAGAGGTTTTTTTTATACAATTATGGTTCAACTTTAGTAATATATTAAAATAAATGAAGAGACATGTATACACACACCTGTATGTATACACATGTGTGTGGGTGTATGTATGTGTGTACCACTAAACTCTTTTTCCAGGTATGTGAGGAATTCTTTTCTGCCCATTGGGTCATTCAGCAGCTCCATGAAGCAAAAGCTCCAACGTTCCACACGCTGTTTTGTCGGCATGGAAACACTGGTCAATAAAATCAAGTGTTACTATGTTAACTATCCCTATACACATTATAATATATGAATTGGAAGCTATCACACACTGTCTAAAAAATTTAACCCTCCAAACCAGCAAGGGGTAGTATTTCCTGAACATTACATCTCTTCTGTTAAGGGTTTTTTGTTAAGACTCGTTCACACAGGAAGCGAAAAGCAAAAACCTCTCTGCTGTCATTGCCTAGGCAACCCCATCACATGTTTCCAGCTTTAAAATCTTTCAGAGTTAAACTGCAAGCAGTAGGTCGGTAGGAAATTTTACTATTATGTGGCTGCTAAAGGGCAGACACATTATTATTTTCCCTAGAAAAATGGACTTTTTATTATGTGGCTGCTTAAGAGCAGACACATATTTCTATTCACCCTAGAAAAAGAGGGCTGTATATTTTTATTTTAATTATTCTTCTTCTGGCACACTTAATGCAGCCCGAACAGCAAAGTGCACCCACACAGTGTATATATCAAAACGTGTGTCTCAGTGCAGTGAAGTGTGCTATTACTTTTATTGCCATTTCACGTTACCATGGTGACACAATTAGCCAAAAAACACGGCAAAAAATCCCATTGAAATGAATGGGGAGAGGTCGATAAACGAAAATAAAACTCACCTCACTTTGATGCCTTGCCAAGAAGCCATACTTTTAAAATGTAGACACTGAAGTTGACATTTCAATGGTCAAAACAGCTTTTTGCTACCTTTTTAGAGTTTTCTCTTAATCTTTGATCAAGTGTCATAAGGATTTCTGAGTCAGTTTGTGTATTTATAATGGGTGTCTATTGTGAGGAATGTTTAAATCAGAAGACCAAAAGCAAGACTATGACATTACTTCAGTTTAAAAGGCAGATTAAAACTGTCAGTAACTGCAGGTTCAACCTGTGCTTGTGCTGGTCAAGCATGCGTACACAGACACACAAAGTATGCTGGCACTTTAAAAAGCGCACACTTCCCGCGCTCATCATCTCTTTCTCTCTCTCTCTTTCTCTCTCTCGCTCTCTCTCTCTCTCTTCCACACACACACGTGAAATATTGGTGAGTAAATCAGTTAAGTCACAGTTCTGCTCATCAAACTAGTAATTAGGATTGATTTATGAAGATGTTGAATATTGCAGTTAAAGTATTATGCCTGTGTGTTGATATTCCCATTACCTTTTACTTATAATAATATTTAAAACTGAATAATTGAAACATTGTCTTATTATTTCCTTTTTCTTCTTTCCTTTTTTCTCTTTCTCTTAGTATTAATATAATTCAAAGCCTTGCTTTTCTTTCTTGAAATTCACTTAATTCTCTTCTTATTAATATTGTAATTAATATTATTCACTATTCTGAATAATAATATTACTATTCAATCAAATATTGTTATAGTGGCATTTAATGTCATATTACACTCCTGTTGTTTTTGTTTATACAGTTGTGTGAAGTGGATGTTGTCTGTTAGTTTTACATTCTAAATGTCTGTAATACGGCTCAACTGGATTGATTACTCAGCCTGGTGTACTTTTTATTATTTTTATACTAATGTTATTATGCATTTACAAAATACAATATATAAAGAGCTCTTTTGGTGGCCTCTTGATAGTAAACCACCATCTGATGCCTCAGGAGGGGGAAGCAGTTCTTCACAAACACTGTTTACAGTGGAAGTGAGGAGCTGCTCACCTTGACTGGGGATATTATCGAGAAGTGGAAGGAATACTTCAAGGACCTCCTCAATCCCACAAACATGCCCTCAGTTGAGGAAGAAGACCCTGGGAGTTCGGGTGGGGGTCTGCCCATCGCTGGAGCTGAGGTTGCTGAGGTAGTCAAAAAGCTCCTCAGTGGTCGCGCTTCGGGGGTGGATGAGATCTGCCCTGAATATCTCAGAGCTCTGGATGTTGTATGACTATCTTGGTGGACACTTCTCTGCAACATTTCATGGTCATCAGGGGCCTCTGAATTGGCAAACCGGGGTGGTAGATCCCCTTTTTAAAAAGAGGGACTGGAGGGTGTGTTCTAACCATTGTGGAATCACACTCCTCAGCCTACCCAGCAAAGTCTATTCAGGAATATTGAAGAGGAGGATCTGGCCGATAGTTGAACCTCAGATTCAGGAGGAACAATGTGGTATGCAGCACTCTACACACTCTACAGGATCCTGGAGGGGGCATGGGAGTTTGCCCAATCTGTCCACATGTGTTTTATGGATTTAGAGAAGGCTTTTGACTGTGTCCCTCAGGCTTGAGAGGTGTCCCCCGGGAGTATGGGGTATCGGACCCGTTACTATGGTCCATTAGGTCTCTGTACCACCGGAGCTATAGCTTGGTCCGCATTGGTAACAACAGGTGGAATTCATTTCTGGTGAGGGTTGGGGTCCGCCAAAACATTTGTCACCAGTTCTGTTCATAATTTTTATAGACAGAATTTCTAGGAACAGCCAAGGTGTTGAGGGGTTCTGGTTTGTTGGCCATAAGATCTCATCTCTGCTTTTTGCAGATGATGATGTCCTTTTGGCTCCATCGAGCCAGGACCTTCAGCTCTTATTGGAGCGGTTCGCAGCTGAGTGCGAAGTAGCCGGTATGAGAATTACCACCTTCAAGTCCGAGGCCATGGTTCTCAGCTGGAAAAGGGTGGAATGCACCCTCCAGGTCTGGAATGAGGTTCTGCCCCAAGTGGAGGAGTTTAAGTATCTCGGGGTCTTGTTCACGAGTGAGGAAAGGATGGAATGGGAGATCGACAGGTGGATCGGTGCAGCCTCTGCTGTAAAGTGGAGCTTGTACCAGTCCGTTGTGGTGAAGAGGGAGATGAGCCGAAAAGCAAAGCTCTCAATTCACCAGTCGATCTATGTTCCAACCCTCATCTATGGCCATGAGCTTTGGGTAGTGACAGAAAGAACAAGATCATGGATACAGGCGGCTGAAATGAGCTTCCTTCGCAGGGTGGTGGTGCTCTCCCTTATAGATAGGGTGAGAACCTCAGCCTACTGGGAGGAGTTCGGAGTAGAACCGCTGCTCCTCCGCGTTGAGAGGAGCCAGTTGAGGTGGCTCGGGCATCTGATTGGAATGCCTACCAACACCTCCCTGGTGTGGTGTTTCGGGGATGTCCAACCAAGAAGAGACCCCAGGGTTGACCCAGAACACACTGGGGGCACTATGTCTCTGTTGCCCCCGCAACCAAACCCCAGATCAAGCGGAAGATGATGATGATAATGATGATGAGCTTTTTTCCAAAATGGCATAAATCCATTTCTATTGTTTCAAGAAAATTAAGATTTTTCTACCCACTGCCCAGTATCTTGACAAAAGCTTTGTTCTTTGTATTAATACTTCATTTATATATATATATATATATATAGTGTTATGTGGTACCTCACTCCTCATCACTTCCAGGGAATTAATTTATGCCTTCCATAAAATTATTAGTATTAGCAAATAAATAACAGAAATTAGCTACTGAGAAAAAAGTAATTACAGTTACAGAATCTGTTTCTGAATGTTTGCATTTGAAACTCCCAACATCCATTGAATCTGGCTCTCCACCAATCAGCACGAGCATCTTGCTAGCAACAGATGTGTCCTGCCAAGTCATGTCTGTTTTGACGCTTCTCATTGGTTTACCTTTATATGATTCGAGGAATCATTCTGGGATTCTCTAACTAGGTAGAGTATTCTGGTACTGAATATGAATAATAAGGAAATACCCTGAGCAATCAAAAAGCGGATTAAAGGATCTATTTTTGGCACATTTTTCTCCAGGTAAGCCATTTTCAACTTACTTACTTCCTGGCTGACTGAGAGGAGATATCACAGTTTGCTAATGAACTGGCATGGTGTTTATTGCGAGCTAGAAAAAAGGTCCGATCGGTGTGCTTGATAATAGGGTATAACTGCATTTTGATGACAATCGAATGCAACAGTTTGATTTAGCCTCCAAACAGGGCAATACAGTACCACTAACTCATTTTTAGAGAAAATGGCACTTACTGCATTTTGGAAAAGGGCTATTCATATGCACTTCGATGTTATTTTTGCTTTCAACGTAATTACTCATTTTTCAGGCCATATTTTTAAGGCCCCTTATTTGGTATTGTTCTCATGATTCCACAAGTTCCCATGTTCTCATGATTCCTACAATTGAATTGGTTTTCAGAACACCACACACAGACTGTTTTTTCACTACGTTTGCCCCACCTCCCTGTGTCACCTCCTGTTGTTGCGGACCAATCTCCTTTTGAGGTATCTGCTCTCCTCCCCTTATTTGGGATTGTTTTCATGACCCGGCCCTCATTCCAAACTAATTAAATAGCCCTGGTACAGTTAAAGCATACATGCTTCGATTCTTTGATTTATCACCACCTGTTTTGCCACAACTACTTAGAAACCTGTGTAAACTGTGAGGAATTTTTCTGTGTTCTACAGTTCAGCAGACCAATTTTTATGCCATATTTCCCGGCAACAGCTGCAGCCACATCTCAAAATTTATTCAGGAATTTTTATAGAATAATAATAATTTGTGTGTGCTATTACTTTTCAAAGTTACTTTGCTATTACTTTTATTGGGGTTTCGCGTTACCATGGTGACACAATTAGCCAAAAACCACTATAAAAACTCCCATTGAAATAAATGGGGAGAGGTCAACAAATGATCATGAAACTCACCTCATTCTGACACCTCGCCATGAAGCCATACTATTACATAGAAACTTGATTGAACCTTTAAAACATAGACACTAAGGTCTTTATTTCAATTGTCAAAACTGCTTTTTGCTACCCTTTACGGTTTTCTCTAAATCTTTGATCAAGTGTAAATTTCTGAGTCAGTTTGTATATTTATAATGGGTGTCTACTGCGTGGAATGTTCCAATGGGCTAGAGTGGATGATGTCACAGTAGAGTGCGAAAAGAAATTATCTTGGGAAACGTTTTTTTAACTCGCTCCTACTCCCATAATATTCACTCTACACCATTAAATTTTGTAGTAAAATGGAGGAAAATGTGTGTTGGTTCTGACCATGTAACGTTCGAGTAAACAGCACTTGTAGAAGTTAAATGGCGACCCTATGATTGACAGCTGTACTTTGAATCACTCAAAAGAACTCAAAACAAAACTTTGGTGTTTGAAATCATTTAAAATCATTACAAGGGTCATTTTTACATCGTGACTATTTGAATATTTTTCTTTTCAAACGATGTCAACCTCATTGCGATAGGAAATATGGTTTTCAAATCACAAGTCCAAAAGCGAGAGGTGCACCATATGCATATTTCAGTTGAAAAGGCACTTAACTGTCAGTAACTGCCAACTTAATCACTACGGAATGTTCTGAACTAGAGTGGATGATGTCACAGCAGAGTGGCACAGAAGAGAAGTATATCTTGGACAAAGCTTTTTTTTCTTTAACTCACTCCTACTCCCATTATTTTCACTCTACACCAATAAATTTTACATCAAAATGGAGGAAAATGTGTGCTGGTTCTGACCATGTAACTTTCTAGTCAACAGCACTTGAAGTTAAACGGAGAGCCTTCTGTGTTCTACAGATCAGAATGCCAGTTTTAATGTATTTTCCGGCAGCAGTTGCAGCCACAAATTTCTTCAGGAATTTTTCTAGTTATCATTATTATCAGACAGTAAGTATAGAATAGAGACTCTCATGCCTCATGAACTGAAAACAGTTGGCTCTCCTTGCCATCTCAGCTTTTGATTTGAGGAAAAAGCACCAAAGATGTTATTGGTCCTTCTGGGTTCATCCAATGATACAAACCCAGTATCATCACAGGGAGAATCATCGACTTGTTCAGGGGTACTGTTTAGATGGAGTACACTTTCAGCAGTACTTTATTCTGAACTGCACACAGTTTTTATCTACTGATTTATTAATATTTTTTTTAAATTCATCACGATTCAGAAGGAAAAGACATTAGCAAAAAAACTATGTGCTCAATTTACTACTCAACATGCATAATGTACATTTCCTATAGCTCTAAATAAACTTATATAAATATAAAATGACAGGAAATGCCTATGGTTTCAGAAACGTGGACCCAGGCATCACGTACAGTATCAGATTATTATCCCTATAAAATTTCTGTGTGCAGTCATAAAGCACAGGATATTGACACTAGAGATATTTCGGCTTTGGCTGCGCTTATAAAACCGACACCTAACACAGAGTCAGTATAAAAAAAACAAGATACACAGTGTTGCAATTTAAAGAGTACTGGTATTTGTCATCCCTACAGCAAAATCTGTGCGTATGTAATATGTTTAAGCGATACAGACACTAATTTTAATGTAATGACCATAAAAACAGGTCATTGTATCCCATGGATTACAAGCAATGTGCTGAACTGTGAGGGTTATGAGCTGTTTTTCCCTAGAAGTGATATTAACGCTTTGGGCGGGCTGGAAACAGTGAGATGCTACGTCTAGTGACTGAGGATGAGAATACTAGCAGAGATGTGTATGATGGTAAAGCTAAAATGGCTTATGCAGCTAAGATTTTGCTGACTCGGCTTTCCTGTCGTCAGTAGGTTTAGGAACAAAAAGAAATGTTTTCCGTGATTTCTGAGCTTGTTGTTTGTACAGCTCAGCACTGATAATGTGTTAGGCTACACAGGTTGGTGATGTAGCCCAGCCAATCCAAAGAGTTTGTCGCTACCAGGCTGGAACAGCCGATCAAAAATGCAACATGTCTCTGAGCATGCTTAGAGTGATAACACTCGCACTTTGAAATCAGGCATGGACTGATGCTACAGAAATGAACCACTTATGTTATACGTGATCATTTTAAATAGCCAGTAATACTAATTCACGACAGGTACACTTTAACTGGTTTTCATGTTAACTGGTGATGTTGGCTTACAGATGTTTACTTTCTGCTATTTCTGTTGACAATTTTCTTGCTTCTGTTTGTCTTCTGCAGATTCTTCAAGACAATGTCTCCTAACCACCTGAGCTACCACCGCCGAGGAATCAGTGAATAATCTATAATTATATTCTCTCTCCCAAAAGCACAGCTGGAGTGTTTATTAGTCCTGACTTAACATGGTTCCCTGTGACTGTAACCCAGTCTGTACTACCAGTGATTGAGCACGAAGCTGTTGGAAATTTAATCTTATTTTCTCCTCTTATTTATTTTACACCTTGCTTTGTGCAGTTGTTTACATCATACCCATTTGCACTAGTGCTACATGTTGATACGGAATATCTTTGGTTTGGGATGGAGTGTGAATCTCAGTAGGGTAGGGAGGCTACATTCTTCTTCTATTCACCTTTATGTAAACATGCATCAATTCACATTAAATATTCTGTGCTTAGTGAGAGAAAAGGTATTCTGAATTCCTGTTCTGATGCCTCTAATCTTTAACCAGTATTTTAACATTAAAATTATTCTTATTAATTATTATTAAGTTCTGTAGAATGTAAGAGTTTCAAATGGCAAAATTACAACCAAACCGAAAAACCGGGTTGCAAGCTGGAAACTGACCCGAAACCAATAATTTCAGAGCCCGAAAATCTCTAATATATACATGGCTATAATGGACTGCTCTTCCATGTTGATGTGAGCAGGACATTTACACTCATGTTTATGGTTTCCGTATGAAAACATGAAGTATGGTTTCCGTATGAAGAAATCCGTGTTTAAAAGCAACTGTCAACCAACAGTATCTTTAATCTCTGATTGGTAATCACTCGACTCGTGTCACATGAAACCTCAGATTAGTTGATCTTCCCACCCGACCAATTTGTGCCATGCGAGAAAATTTTGGCTCTCGTCACCTCTCATTGCACATATCACTTTACTGGGTTGCTTGCCGCTTCCTGTTTGAACAAGGCTTTGCATCATCTTACTGTGTGTGTGTGTGTGAGACTCACGTGTCTGAGTTGATTGTCCACAAACTCGTGTCATCTGTAATCCAAGGGTTGCTGGGAAGGCAGCCTTGCATTATGGGGTCATGGTTCAGATACTGGGCAGTGTACTTAGTAAAGCTGTATACACACACACACACACACACACGGTTATGCTCTACTCTCTTCTACATATAGAGGATGCATTAGTCATAGATGGAATTAAAGTGTCCAGAAAACACAGGCTATAAAACAGTAATGGACACACACACACACACACACACACACACACACACACACACACACCTGTACTCATCTCTCACACACACCTGTACTCATCTCTCACACA
>JAOUQZ010074104.1:0-18140 GCA_028564935.1 Neosilurus hyrtlii
CTCCAGTTAGTCCAGAATGCAGCAGCAAGAGTTCTTACTAGAACCAGAAGACACGAGCATATCACCCACATCTTATCCATCTTATCTAGGCAAATGTGTTAAATACTACACCACCATGCCACCCAAACCTTAAAGGCATGTCCT
This sequence comes from Neosilurus hyrtlii, assembly GCA_028564935.1. Lineage (NCBI taxonomy): Eukaryota > Metazoa > Chordata > Actinopteri > Siluriformes > Plotosidae > Neosilurus > Neosilurus hyrtlii. Next base: position 145 of record JAOUQZ010074104.1, read on the forward strand.
GCGCAAAGTATCCCCTGTGTATGGTCAACTCCACGTTTTTTAAAAACATCATTATTTAACACAACTAAGTATTCTCTGGCCAAAACAGAACTGTAATTACTCATTTCTCAATTTTACACCAATAACGGGGTAGAAAAGTGTTTGAGAACTTTCAGAATCTACCATCGACTTTCATTCACGATAATACCCAAACAGTGCCGAAGTTACACACAATTCAGCGACGCTCACTTTGGGTGGGTTAAATGCAATAATTTCCCTTCATACATTCATTCACTCATTTTCTGAACTACTTAATGATAATTAGGGTCGCAGGAAGGCTGGCACCCATCTCAGCCGAGGTCAGAGTACACCCTAAACAGTAGTGGGGGATTAATACTTTATATAAAAAAAGCAGCACTTGTGTAAGTGGCTCTGGATAAGAGCGTCTACTAAATGCTGTAAATGTTCTTACCAGTCAAGCAAAAATCCGGCTGTATCTGAATGTGTTTGAAGATTTTTCTCTTCCTGTAGAGTCGCCACCTCTGCCAATGATCTGGGATAGAAATCCTCATTTTCTGTCCTTCCTCGTCGTGTAAACGTCTCGCTCTTTTCCGTTCAGAATCAGTTTTAAATTCTCGACCTTTGCACGTTGCCATGTCTGACTCTCTCCCTGATGCAAATTTGTCACGTGATTCGCAATTTCCGAAAACTACATCACAAGTTTTTGTGCACACAAATCACAAAATTAAAGTCCATAAGCTTCATGTATTTAGTTGATTTTTACATATAAAATGTTGCAAATAATTAATGTCTTGTGCAGGGCATGCCTTTAACCTTAAAGTTATGAAGGGGAAAAGTGGGGACCAAACAAACTGGTCCCCACAAGGTCAAAACTGTGAGACGTTGCTATATTTCTAGAGAAATGTGGTCCCTATGGAGAGATAAAAACATTTGTACACACAAGTGAAAGTTTGGGATTGGCATCATGAAAAACATTCTCCCCCGAGGCGAATTAGCTATAAATCATAAATATTGTTGCCTGAACAATTTTTACAAGCTGATAAAGGATAAGTGAAGTCTGTGTGGGTGTGTTTGTGTGTCTGTGTGTGTGTGTGTGTGTGTGTGTCAGAGAGAGAGAGAGAGAGATGAAGTAGTAGTATTAAAGTTTTAATATCGTTAATAAAATCTCTTTATTATAATAATTAAAAAAAATTAATGGCAATTTATATTAATCATCATTACGAGATCAGAACTATTAACACCTCATAAAAATTCTGGCTGTGAATCTGCATTCCTAGAGCCATGCTGATGTCAATGTCATTGTGTTTTAGCTATTGTTAAAAGAATCGTACGTTCTCAGCCTACGGCTCTCCCCTTATGTTTGTCTGATAGTTTATTAGTAGCATAAGTGCTGATGAAATCTTTTTACTAACATGTTTATTTACCAAAGGCGAGGTGGAGACAACATCCACTGAGCCGGAGTAACGGTTTTCGATCATGTCCTACACTGCAACATACAAAACAAATGAAATCAAGCGTTTACATTTTTTATTTTTACATACTGTAACCCCCCCAGTGCAGCTAACTGGGTTATCAAAGGCCGGCCATGTCTCTCACTGTCTATGGTGAGAGGCATGTAAAAGAACCATTGCTGATTTTCGTTAAGAGTAGGCTGCATAGCCGTCAGCGTGTTTCTGCCCTGCGATGGCCTGGCGAGCTGTCCGGGGTGTACTCTGCCCTCGCCCCGAGTTGGCTGAGATGGGCGCCAGCCTCCCCGCGACCCTAATTAGGATTAATTCAGAAAATGACATGACACATACTGTAACCATGACAGAGGCAGGTCAGGTTAGCAGGTTTAATCTCAATTACTTTGGTATGTGCGTGTGTGTGCACACACACTACAGTTGTATGAAAAAGTTTGGGCACCCCTGACAATTTACATTATTTTCATTTGTAAATCATTAAGTGTTTGGATCAGCAATTTCATTTTGATTCGTCTAATAACTGATGGACACTAATATTTTAGTAGTGAAATAGGTTTGTTGAATTACCAGAAAATGTGACGAAATTAGTCAGGTGCATAAATTTGGCCACCCCAACAGAAAAATCATATCCATATTTATTTATATTATTTATGTAATTATCATACCTCCTTTTCCAAAGATAACAGCGTCTAGACACTTCCAATAGCCTCTAATGAGTTTCTGGATTCTGGATGAAGGTATTTTGGGCCATTCGTCTTTACAAAGCATCTCCAGTTCAGTTAGGTTTGATGGTTGCCAAACACAGACTGCCCGCTTCAAATCATCCCACAGATTTCCAACGATCTTTAGGTCTGGGGACTGGGATGGCCATTCCAGAACGCTGTACTTGTTCCTCTGCATGAATGACGGAGTAGGTTTTGAGCAGTGTTTTGGGTCGTTGTCTTGTTAAAATATCCAGCCCTGTCATAGCTTCAACTTTGTGACTGATTCTTGAACATTATTATCAAGAACCTCCTGATATTGAGTGGAATCCTTACGACCCTCAACTTTAACAAGATTCCCAGTACCTTCACTGGCCACACAGCCCAACAGCATGATGGAACCTCCACCAAATTTTACTGGAATGCTGGAATTTTTCTTGAAATGCTGTGTTCTTTCAACGCCATGCATTACGCCCCCTTTTATGACCAAATAACTCAATCTTTGCTTCATCAGTCCACAGCACCTTTTTCCAAAATGAAGGTGTATCTTCCAATCTGCACCTAGGTGTCAGAGTGATTGTGAATGGCTGTGTTTTTGTGTTGCCCTGCAGTGGTCTGGCGAGCTGTTCAGGGTGTACCCTGCCATTCACCCAGAGTCAGCTCCGATAGGCTCCAGCCACCCTGTGACCCTTATAGGATTAAATAGTTTGGCGAATGAAAAAAATAGAATCGCCTTACAGCAGTATATACGTGCCATCACGCATGACACCACCTACCTAAGGATGTGCCCCCAACAGTGTCTTTTCAAATTCAGTTGAAGTATATACTAAATGGAAAAGTAAGGAACCCCCACTCCGTAATATTCATTCATTAATTTATTCGCTGTACTACTTAATCCTATCAGGGTCGCTGGGAGGCTGGAGCCTATCTTAGCCAACTCTGGGCGAAGGTGAGGTACACCCTAAACAGCTCACCAGTCCATTGAAGAGCATTGAAGGCTTCCATGCACCCACTTCAGCAGTGTGAATGATGTCAGTCTCTTGGTTTGTTATATATTTTTCCTCCCCCAGTAATACCAGTAGTACCCTTGAACTGGTCAGACAGGAGTCTCCAGGATATCCAGGATTCAACCAATCATTTTCTTGGGTAGGGCAGCAGCACAGCTTATACAGCATGCCGCACATTGCTGAGTTAAACCATAACTCCAACCTTCACTTTAATCGCATTATCAAGAAGCTAGAAGCGCTGAGGCGTGTACGAGCTGTTGAATTTTTGGCATCCATGCTTTCATTCAGCTTTTCCTTGGAAGTGACGTCATACCTGACGGGCAAACAGTTTGATGTTGGCTCAAAATTTTCAAACCTTTTACTGGGTGGATCAAAGATCAGATCAGATCAGAGTTCTGGAATGAACACGAGACAGTTTTTGGTAGGTAAAACTCTACAACATCCAGGTGAGATGCAAGCAAGGGTGAGGCTTGGGCGAGAACAAACAAATAACAATTGCGTACATAGTGTAAGTCTTATGGCTCCTTTGGCTTGTTTGTCTACAAGATGGCTTTCGAACCAACCTGTTTATTATGAAAATGCTGCTTGGATTTTAATTATTTTCCTATTAATCACTTTCACTTCTAAAAACAGACGTGTTGAGTGCAATTCTCAGCCTAATTATTACATAATTGCAGTGCTTTCATTTCATAATTAATTAATTATGTAATAATTTCCTGCCTCACAATAGCAGACAGGCAAGATCTAAATCCTCTGACGGGACCTCACAGTACCCCCCCCTTTAGGGCCGGCTCCTGACGGACCCGGTGTTTCAGGATGTCGCCTGTAAAGGCCGTCAATTAAAGTCTAGTCAACGATAAAGCTTGCGGGTATCCAGGAGTGCTTCTCGGGGCCCTAGCCCTCCCAGTCCACCAAAAATTGTCTTCCCCAAACTCCCTTTTGCGAACCGCCAGTAGACTTTTGACTGTGTATACCGGACCACCCTCCACCATCTTGGGCGGTGGTGGGGGCTTGGTGGGTGGCACTAGGCGGCTCTCACGCATAGGTTTCAGCTTGCTAACATGGAAGGTTGGGTGAATTCATAAGGACCTGGGGAGTTTGAGCCGGACAGAGACAGGGTTAATCACCTTAGACACCGGAAATGGACCAACAAACCTGGGGGCTAATTTCCTGGTGTGGAAGTGTAGGGGCAGGTCTCTGGTGGAGAGCCAAACCTTCTGACCGGGAATGTAGATAGGCGCCGGCCGGCGATGACGGTCCGCAGCTGTCTTCATGTGGGACTGCCCCCTAAGGAGCATACGCCTGGCCGCTGCCCAGATCTGTCTGCATCTCCTGACCAGGGCATGAGCAGAAGGAACTGTCACCTCTATCTCATTGGCCGGGAAGAGTGGTGGTTGATATCCCTGGGAGACCTGGAAGGGGGAGAGCCTGGTGGCCGCTGTGGGAAGTGAATTATGGGCATACTCCACCCATGTGAGGTGATCACTCCAGGTGGCCTGGTTTTGTGCCACCAGACATCTAAGACAGGTCTCCAATTCCTGGTTTAGCTACTCTGTCTGGCCATTGGATTCTGGGTGGTAACCAGACGATAGGCTGACAGTGGTGCCCAAGCATTGACAAAATTCCTTCCAGAAACTGGAAGCAAACTGTGTACCCCGGTCAGAGACGACATCCTTGGGAAGGCCATAGATCCTGAAGACCTGGGAGATCAGGATGCAGGCAGTCTCCTTGGCTGAAGGCAACTTGGGCAGGGGGATGAATTGGGTAATTTTGGAGAAGCGGTCGACCACTGTCAGCACTACCGTGTTGCCCCTGGAAAGGGGCAGACCCGTGACGAAATCCAGAGAGATGTGTGACCATGGTCTGTGCAGCACAGGTAGCGGCTGGAGGAGACCCATCTGGGCTTGTCTGGAAGTCTTGCTTCTGGCGCAGATGGAGCAAGCCGCGAAATACTCCACAACGTCCTTGGCGAGGGAGGGCCACTAAAACCATTGCCTGACCACAAACATGGTCCTTTTGGCCCCCGGGTGACAGGATGCAAGGACGTGTGGGCCCAATGTATCACCTGAGAGTGCCCTGCCTCCGGTACAAACAACCGGTTGCGAGGGCAGCCCTCTGAAGTTGGTACCCCCAGAGTAGCTTGCTGCACCACATCTTCTATCTGCCAGGTAACTGCTGCTACCACACGGTCGGGAGGTAGGATGGGTTCAGGTTCCTTGGAAGCCTCTCCAGATTCATGTAGGCGGGACAGAGCGTCAGGCTTGGTTTTCACACAGAACCAAGCACAGATAGACCAAAAAGCAAGACAGACACGACGTAGTAGGAGTAACTGGGAATGTTTATTAAATGATAAGCAAAAAACATGGAGCATGAGCCGCTATGAGCGGTGGGCTAGATTGTAGAGTAAACTGTGAAATGCTCTCTCAATGACGGCACAAGACGATCTGGCACGGGATAAAACACGGCAGGCCTTTTATCCTAGGAGGAAAATAGGGATCAGGTGGGATGGTCAGGGCGGAGCCTGTAATCAAACACACACATACAGAAGAGAACAGATAGCAGACAGGCAAGATCTCAATCCTCTGACGGGACCTCACAATGGGTTTCCTCCACTCTTCTGAAAGTCCAAAGATATGCACGTTAGGCTGATTGGCTGTTCCAATTGGCCCCTAGGAATGAAAGAGATTGTGAATGGTTCTGTTTGTGTGATGCCCTGCGATGGTGTGGCGAGCTGTTCATGGTGTACCCCGCCTTCGCCCAGAGTCACCTGCTGTGACCCTAATAGAAGTAAGCGGTTTGGCGAATGAAAAGAAAAGTATTGCCCCACAGCACATACATGACATCATGCACAACCACCATCAACCAGGGAGGGGCGTAAGCAAGGACGTGCCGCACTGTAACACGTTAGAAGAAAAATACACTCCTTTATACAAATGAGCCCATAGATGTTAATGGTTGGCTGATGATTGCTGTAAGTGAAGGAGAGGTAAGCGGATACCATCCTTCCCTCCCTTGGGAGCTCAGCCAATCAGCTTCCATGGACTCCCAGCAGTGAATGGCTGCGACATCAACCTGGATTCAAACCTCACTTTGATAGTCACACCCCTTGTCAATGTGCCACTCAAGCAACCGGAGAGAATGGTTGGTGTCATGTGGTCCATTACAGTTTTTTCCAGTTGCTAACACACTAAAATGACTTGAATAGCACAAATATTTAAACTGACACACAGAGAGCAAAACCTCTTCTTAAGTCTACAAAACGTTAAACACATTTTCCGCTCTACACACATTTTGCAATTAAAAATGGCACTTTATAACTGAACTGAACACGGTTCTCTGCATCAGACACAACAATCTGACATAAAGTCATATGTTTGCCATTTCAAAACACTGCCATGAGCTAATTGGCCAACATATGTGTCACCTGGCCAAATACCTTAGTGGTTAACTGTTACCACTTCAATCAGAAAGTAAGCACTTTCTTACAGCAACATTGGAAGATGTTGCAGAGAGAGGAAGAGGAAGGGTAAGAATGAGGGGGGACGAAGAGGAAGAGGTGGGGTAGAGCTGGTTGAGGAGGTCATGGCCAAAGAAGACAACAAGTTTCAAACGAAATCAGAACAACCTTAATTGATCATGTCATCAACCATGGGCTGACAATGGGAGAGGCTGGGCAGAGAGTGCAGCCCAACTTGAGCTGTTTTACTGTCGTCTCTGTAATCCAGACATTTAGACTGGAGTACAGGTATATAACCAAAATTTCTTTTACACTATGTAGTACACCCCATGTCATAATGTATCAGTTTGGTGACACCTGTTTACTTCATGAATGGCTGAAACATGAACTGTACCAGAATTTACAGGAAATATCTTTAGGCTGCATTGTCCAAGCCCAGTCCAAAACTAGTTTGCTGACCACCCACCATTTCTCATGCAATACCTCCCACCATACTCACCATTTCTAAACCCCATAGAAGAGTTCTTTTCGGCATGGCGGTGGAAGGCACACGACCGGCAGCCCTTTGTGCGCATGCCTCTTGTGTAGGCTATGGAAGAGGCGTGTGATGAAATTGATGTGATGAAACGTGATTTATGGATGGATAAGGCACTCAAGGTGCTTCTTCCCTTGATGCCTGGCAAGGGAAGATACTGCCTGTAATGTGGACGAGGCGTTGTGGCCAGACCCAGGTGTACGGCAAGATGCTGCCTAATTATTTTTCTTGACTGTTTTTTTCTATATTTTATTATTTTCTTTTTCAATTTACTGTTTTATGACAATATTTTTGTTCACTCCAATGTAAATATATCTGCTGTGCATACGTTGCAATGACTTGTTTGGTGAAAAATAAAAAAATAAAAATTTCAACAGCGTGTGTGTGTGTGTATGTGAAATATTTTTGTGCATAGGAAAAATCTGAAGAATTGTCTACAATTGAGTCTATTTTAGTATTATGGCAAAGCACACTAAAGCTGATGGTGCTTTTCATTGTGTACACAGTGTGTAGTTGGTTAGACAAAAATCTGGTAATATGAACGATGTGTTTGCCATTTGGTGCAAAAGTTTGATTTTGGTAATGCTATATGTTGTTTTGGTTGCAGTGCTTCATTTTGCAGGGTATATGAGGTATTTTGAAGTTTAGGGTGTGCGGTTTTGTGAATGTGTTAATTATTTTGAGAGAACAAGCCTAGTTTGCAAAATTGTGTTTTAACAGTTTAAAAAACTGTAAAAATTCTTTTGATAGGAATTTACTAAGGGAAGAATGAAGCCTTACATTAGGAATAATACACAAAGTAATTTTTTATTGAAAGTATGTCTGAAATGTATTAACTCAGCTATATTCAGCCGAATGAACGGCTTGATGCACTGCAGAGAAACTAGTTTTTAAATTTGGATTAAACCGACCAGTATAATGAACTACAGCCATTACTGAATCTCAGACTGTATATACTGTATATTAATGTTTATTTTAACAAAATATCCTTATAGTAGACTTCCAATATTTTCAGATAAAGATGCGTAGGAGGAAATGTGATGCTGGCAAGTGGACCAATCACAGTTGTCGCGCTGTGTGTTGCCGCAAGGTATAATTACATTTTTGTAGTCCACTATAGATATGCCGCAGCTATGCTATAATCTCAGGCATGCATTTGATTCAGAATTAGAGATTGGTTATTGAAAATGAATTAATGGAGACATTACATAAATCGACCCATGAATAGGTTTTCGGATCACATGATGACATTGGTCCTGTAAGTACGAGTTCATCTTCGGTGTCCGCGTAGCGGATTAGTATGCTTCACTTGGAGTAATATTATTTCAGGGACAGTGCGAGTTTTAATGATTACACACACAGTGGAGATGGTCAGGAAGCAGTTATTCACTCAGAGGAAATGTAGAACACACGCGCACACACACACACACACACACACACACACACACACACACACACAGTGCTCTTATCATGGCACACCCAAATCTCCCTTGTTGTTCCAGCCCATCCTGAAAGGCCTCTTGACACATTAAAAAGTGTGTGTGTGTGTGTGTGTGTGTGTGTGTGTGTGTGTGTGTGTGTGTGGGTGTGCGTGTGTGTGTGTATGAAAGATTCTGTTCAGGGACGTGTCTTGGCAGGAGTCTGTGATCCCACCCAAAATGTGGCGCCTGACCTGTCCCCACCTCTCCGTCCCTCCCGCTCTGCTTTAGGCTCTGATCTAAGACTCAACGATGTAGCGATATCCAGAAATATTTACCATTCAAATAATTTTTCCCTTCCTTCAACGTTTCTGCTGATCTATTAAAAATCAGCCCCGATGTTCACACCCCATAAATCACAACCAGTGATTCAGACTCGCCTTTAGGGAAACGTTAGAAATATAATGTACAGTTGTGTGCAGTGAATATTAAACTCCACCAGTTTTGGTAAAAGGGCTCCTAATAAAAAGAAGTAAAAAATTACTTCTTTATAATTTTTGGGTGAAAATGTATTGAACAATACTATTGTAGGCAATGAGAACCAAAAAAAAAGTATATTGAGATAAAAGTATGGCTAATAAACAAAAACACTAAATATAACAATATTACAAAAAAAATTAAAGGTTTCAAAAAATGTTTGACTTTTGCATAACATGAATGAACTTCAATCCATATGGAATGGTTTAGTGAATGAAGAAATAAAAAAAAATGTGAACACTATGCCTGAAAGGTTAAATGCCACAATAAATATTGACTTTTTATTTTAAAAATAAACTGTTATTGTTGTTATTACTATATATTGTTGTTTGTTCATTTATTCTCATTAATATGATCCAATATTACATAAAATAAATACTTGAATAGTACTTGGTATCTTCATTTTGTTAAGTTTATAATTATCACTGCATCACTGTATTTTTCATTTCTTAACTCGCTAAACCATTCCATATGCTACATATGGTTACATAAGTTCATTCATGCTATACAAAAGTCAAAATTAATAAATAAATAAAAAGATAACAATTGCGACACCTTTGTTTTCCTGAAATATTGTTATTTTCAGTGTTTTTGTTTATTAGCCATACTTTTACCTCAGTATACTTGTCGGAATGATTTTTTGGTGTCATTGGTTACAGTAATATTATTCAATACATTTACACCAAAAAATTATAGAGAAGTAATTTTTCACTTCTTTTTATTAGGAGCCCTTTTACCAAAACTGGTAGAGTTTAATCTTCACTGCACACAACTGTATGTGCATAGTCAATCAGCTGAAACATGTTGGGACTCTCCTTTAGCATTATCCACATGCAAATTTACTAAAAGACGTCATTTTAAATTTAAATCACTTCCTTACTCGGAAATTAATGTGGGAGAGGGTGTAGCCGAGTATAAGAATAATATATTTTATGACCGTGGGAAGGTACAATACAAAATGCTGAAATGACATGTGAGCTAAATGCACGATTATGTAATCATCACTGAAGTCCTACATATGCACCTGTAATAAAAATTCATGTGACATAAAATGAATCTCAAGTGAATCCTGTGTTCTAATCACAGTCAAATGAATGGTTCAAAAGAAACATAAAAATCACATTAAAGTAATTCATTTATAAATCACACATGACAATCAATTAATCATTTGTAAAAATCGAAGAAATATAGGGGAAAAATTAATTATTAATAAATCATATGAAAATAAATGAATTGTGAGTTACCCAAGTGTAAGAATCACATGATTCATAAATGAATCATATGTTAAACTCACTTGAAAATGAATGAAATTTTAATGAATGAAAAAAACTTTTTTTTTTTTTTTTTTTACAAAAAAAATCATTGTGTGGGATGGTGACATAGTGTAATACACTATATGTAGTGTTATACAATATATGTAGTTGCCCACAGCAACAGAGTCCTGGGTCCAAGTCTCGGGCTTAAGTGATTCTCTGTGGAGTTTGCATGTTTTCCACACCTCGTGTGGGTTTCCTCTGGGTACTCCAGTTTCGTCCCACAGTCTAAAGGCATGCACATTAGGCAAATTGGTTGTTCCATTATAAAGTAAGTGTGAGTGTGAACGGTTGCCTTGCTGCGACTCTAATAGTGAGATTAAGCGGTTTGTCAAGTGAATGAGTGAAAATCATTCAAATCACAAATGAATCATTTCCTATGAGTCATTTTTTAATCAATCATAAATAACTCATTCATAAATGATTACATAAAATAAATCAAGTGATTCAAATAATTAAATCGTTTGTAAATATCACTTCAATATAAACTAAGGTTTAAAGTTTTGGTGCTTTTTTAAAAAAAAATAATATCAGACTGCACACTCAATTTCTCTTTTCCTATTTTATTAAACTTTATGTAAAAGTGGATCTTAATAAGTGACCAGCAGCTGTTATTAAAAGTCCCGAATCCTGTGTGATCATGTGATAATGAGATCATTAGCTCTAGGTGGAGGTGATTACACGTACACCTCTGAGCTTAAACACTGAATACATGGAATTATTTAATAATGAATCACATTCATGAATCTGAGATACATCATGCACAAATAAATAAAAGTCTTCATGATATAAAAATATAATTATTCCAGAGTGATGGTAAATGAAGTGTAATCATCATGAGAGAACCTTGTCTTTCAGCCTGATAATCTGCAGTCATTATGTCAGAGTTACAAACCGGTTATAATAATAGATCATGCAGTCTGAATGGGTGGAGCTGGAAGGCTTCAGGGTAAATTCATGACTGGAACTGTGTGTGTTTATCTCTTGACCTTTTATATAATGGTTGGCCAGCTGCGTGGATGTGTGGATCACATGATCTACCTGCACCAAGGGAGGGGTTGATATGCAAACTAACACCAACATGCCTGCCAAGTCAGAGTAGTAAGGAGAGAGAGAGAAAGAGAGAGAGAGAGAGAGAGAGAGAAAACTGTTTAACACATTGTGGATATGACAGTGTATAGTGTAAATTATAACGCATATGTTATACATTATACACTCCCGCAATCACACAATACACTCTCAAATTCACACTATACACTCTCACATGCACAAAACGCACTTTCACATACACACTATACACTCTCACATTCACATTATACACTCTCTCATACACACGATACACTCTCACATTCACACTATACACTCTCACATGCACAAAACGCACTCTCACATACACACTATACACTCTCACATTCACATTATACACTCTCAAATTCACACTATACACTCTCAAATTCACACTATACACTCTCACATGCACAAAACGCACTTTCACATACACACTATACACTCTCACGTGCACAAAACGCACTCTCACATACACACTATACACTTTCACATTCACATTATACACTCTCACATACACACAATACACTCTCACATTCACAAAACGCACTCTCACATTCACACTATACACTCTCACATTCACATTATACACTCTCACATACACACGATACACTCTCACATTCACACTATACACTCTCACATTTACACTATACACTCTCACATTCACACTATACACTCTCAAATTCACACTATACACTCTCACATGCACAAAACGCACTTTCACATACACACTATACACTCTCAAATTCACACTATACACTCTCACATGCACAAAATGCACTCTCACATACACACTATACACTTTCATATTCACACTATACACTCTCAAATTCACACTATACACTCTCACATGCACAAAACGCACTCTCACATACACACTATACACTCTCACATTTACATTATACACTCTCACATACACACGATACACTCTCACATTCACACTATACACTCTTACATTTACACTATACACTCTCACATTCACACTATACACTCTCGAATTCACACTATACACTCTCACATGCACAAAACGCACTTTCACATACACACAATACACTCTCACATTCACACTATACACTCTCACATTCACACTATACACTCTCAAATTCACACTATACACTTAAATTCACACTATACACTTTCACATCAACATTATACACAATCACATCCATACTATACACTCTCACATCCACACTATACACTCTCACATTCACACTATACACTCTCACATACACACTACACACACTCATATCCACACTACAAACACTCACATACACACTATACACTCTCACATCCACACTATACACTCTCACATTCACATTATATATTTTCACATCCACACTGTACACTCTAACATCCACACTATACACTCATATCCAAACTACAAACACTTACATACACATTATACACTCTCACATCCGCACTATACACTCTCACATACACAATATACACTCTCACATCCACACTATTCACTCTCACTTTCACACTATACACCCTCACATACTCAGTCTCAAATCCAAATCGTACTTTCTCACATCCGCACTATACACTTTCATATCCTCACTATTCACTCTCACATACACACTATACACTCTCACATTCACACTATACACTCTCTCATTCACACTTTACACTCTCAAATTCACACTATGCATGCTCAAATTCACACTATACACTTTCACATGCACAAAACGCACTCTCACATACACACTATACACTCTCACATCCACACTACACACTTTCACATCCTCACTATTTACTCTCACATCCACACTATACACACTCATATCCGCACTATACACTCTCAAATCCACATTATACACTATTACATAGACAATATAAACTCTTACATCCACACTATACACTCTCACATACACACTTTCATATCCACACCATACACTCTCACATACACACTATACACTCTCACATCCACACTATACACTTTCACAGCCCCACTATACACTCTCACATTCACACTATACACTCTCACATTCACACTACACACACTCATATCCGCACTACAAATACTCACATACACACTATACACTCTTAAATCCACACTATACACTCTTACATTCACATTATATATTTTCACATCCACACTACACACTTTCACATCCTCACTATTTACTTTCACTTTCACACTAGACACACTCACATCCACACTATACACTCTCACGTCCACACTATACACTCTCACATTCACAATATACACACTCACATTTACACTACACACTCTCACATTCGCAATATACACTCACATCCCCACTATACACTTTCTTCCACACTAGACACACTCACATCCACACTATACACTCTCATATTCACACCATACATTCTCACATTTTCACTATACACTCTTACATTCACACTACACACGCTCACATACACACTCTCACATCCACACCATACACTCTCACATTCTCACTATTTATGCTCATAATTGCACTATACACACATCCACACTATACACTCTCACATCCACACTAGACACTCTTTCATCCACACTATACACTCTCACATGTACACTACACACTCACATACACACTACACACTCTCTCATCTGACTCTCACATTCACACTATACACTCTCACAGTTACACTATACACTCCCACATATACACTGTGTCCATGATGAGTTTGGGGTGTCGTGGGATTGAATCTTGTGGGAACTTGGTGGAATCGTGATGACTGTAACCAAAAATAAATAAATAAATAAATAAATAAACAAACACATTTTGCCACAATTAATTCTAATACATATTAATACAATTATTATGTATTACAATTTGATGCCAATCATGATGGAATGTGTGAAACGCAGTAAAGTGCAGTAGACCTTAACAGACCTTAACAGACCTTGATGCACCATCGTAGGGGATCTTGATGAACTTGGACACATGATTCTGAGCATGATGCTCATAAATCCTGGAGCTCCACGGGTGTGTGTGTGGCCCCAGTGTAAACCCAGGGTTGAGTACACGAAATGCTCTCGCATAGTGCAAAAGTAAAATTATATTTAAAAAATGAAGTTAAACACAACTTTACTGGAATAAAGCCATGTTAGAGAAGTCTGGAGAAAAAATATTATTGTTCATGAGTAAAGGCTAGTGATTCATTACACACACTTAATTAACAGCTTTATTTCAGTGTCACCTTAAAACACTAATTATCTTTCTGAGTTATTCAAATCTAACATTCAAATCTAACATGAATATATTTATTCAAATATAACAAGACTTTAAAAAATATACTGTACTCTGCACAGTGTTCTTGTCTTTTGCATACTTTAAAATATTCAACATTTTAATTTATTTATTTATTTTTGCATATTTTGTGCCAGGTAAAATGTGTGGCATCAGGTTGAGCTGGAATGCCAAGGTTTAGGTAGGCATTTTGAAATTTGAGTAAACTTTTGGTTTAGATTTCCTCGGAAGCTCTTGCATGTCTGCTATCTGTTGATGAGAATGCAGAATATCACGTTTTCCTCAACAAGGAATTTATAGCATTTTATTTTTGTTGTTGTTGTTTGTTAAATTTGTGAGTGACAAAATAACCCCCTCATGCTATTAATTAAGAATTCGTTTTAAATACATCTTTAAAGCACATGTTCCAGTCAGACTTTATTAAGCTAAAAAAAATAGGCAAGATAATAATACTGTAATATCCTAAAATACAGAAATGTTTCTTACTTTAAAAGTTATGATATAAAATAATAATATAATGAAACCCTCACAAAACAGTAAACTGTAAAAGAAAATTGCAGAAAAAATGTAGAAAAAAAGAGGCAGGAAAAATAATTAGGCAGCATCTTGCCAGACTGCTGGGTCTGGCCACAATGCCTCGTCCACATCATAGGCAATATCTTCACTTGCCAGACATTGAGGGAAGAAGTGTCTTGAGTGCCTTATCCATCCCTAAATCACACCCACATCAATTTCATCACACGCCTCTTCCATAGCCGACACAAGAGGCATGCGCTCAAAGGGATGCCAGTCGTATACCTTCCACCGCCATACCAAAAAGACTTCTATGGGGTTCAGAAATGGTGAGTATGGTGGGAGGTATTGCACGAGAAATGATGGGTGGTCAGCAAACCAGTTTTTCACAGTTGTTCATTTTTATACATGAGGCTGGGTTCAACCTAGCAAAGACCAGCTGAAGGAGAAGAAACGTCATTGGCCACAGAGCCATTATAGATGTTCCTGGCCAACATGGTGGGCGCATCACAATGTGCACTGCCATTTCCAATACACACGGTGTCCTCCAACGTCATGCCAACTTTGGACCATACAACACAGTCCATATTCTTACATTTCTGGACAGACTCCAGAACATTCTCATACCACCAGAGCGTATAAATGATGCAGACCATCAAAGGGACCGGTACGTTATAGTATGGGACAACGTGAACTTTCATTGTGCAGCCCCAGTCCAAAATTGGTTTGCTGACCACCCACCATTTCTCATGCAATACCTTCCAGCATACTCACCATTTCTGAACCCCATAGAAGAGTTCTTTTCGGCATGGCGGTGGAAGGTACACGACCGGCAGCCCTTTATGCGCATGCCTCTTGTGTCGGCTATGGAAGAGGCGTGTGATGAAATTGATGTGGGTGTGATTCAGGGATGGATAAGGTACTCAAGGCACTTCTTCCCTCGATTTCTGGCAAGGGAAGATATTGCCTGTAATGTGGACGAGGCGTTGTGGCCAGACCCAGGTGTACAGCAAGATGCTGCCTAATTATTTTTCTGCACATTTTTTCTGCGATTTTCTTTTTCAGTTTACTGTTTTATGAGAATATTTTTGATCACTCCAATGTAAATATATCTGCGGTGTATATGTTGCACTGACTTGTTCGGTGGAAAATAAATAAATATTTCAACAGCATGTGTGTGTGTGTGTGTGTGTGTGTGTGGGTGTGTATCTGCAAATATTTCTGTGCATGTGAAAAATCTGAAGAATTGTGTAAAATTAGACCTATTTAGGTATTATGGCCAAGCACACTAAAGCTGAGGGTGCTTTTCATTATTCCGAACAGTGTGTAGTTGGTTAGACAAAAATCTGTTAGTATGAATGAAGTGAGTGCCATTTGGTGCAAAAGTTTGATTTTGGTAATGCTATATGTTGTTTTGGTTGCAGTGCTTCATTTTGCAGGATATATGAGGTATTTTGCCGTTTGGGTGTGTGGTTTTGTGAATTGTGTTAATTATTTTGAGAGAACGAGCCTAGTTTGCAAAATTGTGTGTTAGCAGTTTTAAAAAACTGTATTCATTATTTTCCAAAATCAAGTTTACAGTGGCAGCTTCATAAACCCCGTAAACATTTGGCCCATTCCTCTACCATGCTTGTGTTTCTCAGTCCTTTAGAAAAACAAAAAAACCCCAAAAATATAGGGCTTGGACAATGCAGCCTAAATATACTTCTAGTATCTGTAGAATAAGTTGTACAGGAAATTTGTACAGTTGGTGCATGACATCAGCCATTCATGAAGTAAACAGGTGTCACCCAACTCATGACATGGGGTTTACTACATAGTGTGAAAGAAACTTTGGTTACCCCTACTCCAGTCTAAATGTCAGTAAAACGGCTCAAGTTGGGCTGCCCTCTCTATCCAGCCTCTCGCATTGTCAAGTTGTTGTCTTCTTTGGCCATGAGAGGAGCTACCAGCTCTACCCCTACCTCTCACCCCCCCCCCCATTCTCACCCTCCCTCTTTCTCTCTCTGCAACATCTTCCAATGTTGTTGTAAAAAAAAACGGTGCTCACCTGTGGTCTTTTAGTGCTTACTTCCTGATTGAAGTGGCAACAGTTAACCATTGAGGTGTTTGGCCAGGTGACACATGTGTTGGCCAATTAGCTCATGTAGTGTCATTTTGAATGGCAGTGTTTTGAAATGGCAAACATGCGACTTTATATTAGATTGTTGTGTCTTATGCAGAACCGTGTTCAGTTCAGTTATAAAGTGCCATTTTTAATTGCAAAATGTGTGTAAAGAAGAAATCGTGTTTAAAGTTTTGTAGACTTGAGAAGAGGTTTTGCTCTCTGTGTGTAAGTTTAAATATTTGTGCTATGCATGTCATATTAGTATGTTAGCAATTGGAAAAAAACTGTAATTAGTTCTAATAACTTTGTACTCATCATACTTTGATATAGTTTGAAGTTCCCAGGTCTTATTAAATACTTAAACCTTGCTGATTCCTGCAAGTTCAAACAGGACAGCTATAATTGTGCCAAGTTGTGCTTTTTTTTAAAATTCCAGTTGTCTTTGGCACAAAACGTAACAGAGCCGTGAACATTGGTGCTTGTTATAAAATTGTCACGATTTCACAGATATAGAGGATTACAACACAAAATTTGACCATTCAACAGCGTTAAAGTAAATTGGAGGTGAATTAAAATAAAACACATTTATATATACAGTACATATCTATCTATCTATCTATCTATCTATATATATATATATATATATATATATATATATATATATATATATATATATA
>JAOUQZ010074148.1:0-18134 GCA_028564935.1 Neosilurus hyrtlii
GTACTCTGCCCTCGCCCGGAGTAGGCTGAGATGGGCGCCAGCCTCCCCGCGACCCTAATTAGGATTAAGCAGTTAAGAAAATAACATGATGACATGACGTGGATTTTAAAAAACATTGCCGTTTTCAGGTGACTTTTGTTGAAGAGCTAAAATTTTTTATGCTCTAAAAATCTATTTATTAAAGAATCATGAAACTTACATATAACATAATTAGAACAACATACAGACAGACCATTTCTGTCATATTCAGGGTGAGATGATCCATTACTATGCTTTAGCTTCCTAATTTTTTCCCTCCATTTTGAACCCCTTTTGAGGCTAATAAAATACACGTTGGTTTAGTTTCTATTTCTATAAAAATGTGCTCTCCAACTCTATTAGTGTGCACCATGCAGATGAACATCTTAATTTTACACAATTTCATCAAATTTGTCTAGGAGTTTTGGTTACGCAGACATAGAACTTTACATAACATTCTTCATACACCAGGCTGCAAGAGACATAAACATCTGAGATACGATCTGCTCAATTTTCATGCCACGATCTTTTAAAAATTGAATTTTTTCAAAATTCAAATAGATGTCAAATTGTCCAGTCCTGCTGAAATTTTCAGGTTAAGCTTTCTTTCATGATGAAGATTCATATACATGTTTTTTTTTTTTTTTTTGAGACCAGGAGGTGGAAACTTTTCTTTAAAAATAAATAAATAAATGACTAAATCTGATGATTTGACACGGAATGACCCATGTATATTTTGTGTGGTATGGCAAGCCAAAGTTGCCACAATTAATCACGCTGCTCACGTTTGATTAAAACAAAGTGTCACTCAAATGGTCAAATGGTACAAAATGTCATTCTTGTGAGCTCCATGTGCTGTAGACAATTACAGTAACAACAACGGTAACTGATAGTAAAACACTAGACACTAAACTACTAAACAATAATTATAAGGCTAAAAATAAAAGGTGTAAGACAAACAAGAAGGGTAAAGACAATGGAGAAAAGGGCAATGAGGTAGTCAGAGTGGTTCAAAATACAAAAGATGCAGGTGCAATATTTATTCCTATGTAAAATGCAGACACAGGATGGATAAAATTAAAAAAATAAACGTATAAGACTAAGGTGCTGGTACAGTGTTATGTCATCCAGTATATAGAATGTATAGTGCGTTTGCATAGTCCAGTATGAGTTGTGTAGGGTGTTGGTCGGGTGTCAAGTCCTCCTTATTACGCATATTATTTGGGGAAGGTCTGTACTGATATTTTGCCTAAAAAATTCCAAAAAGGTTTTCAGTTTGCCAGCTTAGGTTTATGATGAGTACAACCATTATTATTACTATTTCTAATAAAGGAGATGCATGTGTCACACGAAAACTGATGTCACGGCACTTTGACTGCTGTTATAACCAGCTACATGGAAAGGCTACAGTGGAAAACTAGGTCCCTAATACAGAAATGACTCAGGTTGAGTCCAGCTGGTGAGGTAAGGGAATATTTAGGAAGTGGAAAGGCTCAGTAGGTGAGACAAGGATACCAAGAAAGCCTTTGCTCCAGCGTGGCAATCGTACAAGACGTTTTTGCTATCATTTGCTTTTAACATGTTCTGCTGCACAAACCTAAAAGTAATTACCACATAAACAGACATTTTTATAGGCACCCTGACAGAGCGGGAGGAAAGGGAAAGATGGAAATAGGTCTGGGAGGCTGAGCTGCTCCTCTTCTTTGTATGCTTATGTTGGGGACAGCTTCATGCCAGAGAAGCATATGGCACTATAAGATAAAGAGCCTTCCCGAGACAGATCATGTGCCAATCACAGACGTGTGAAATGATTAGGAAAGCAGTCCGGTGCCAAAGCCCTCCCGGAGTGATGTCACATGTTTGTCCTTAATCAGCTTGGAAACAAGACAAGTGAGCTCCGGAAATTTTATCAGATAGTCCAACAGCTGGTAGCACTGGCACTTTCCTTTTGAATGCTAAAAACAAACCTGGAGATTTGTCCATAAAAAAATGATCTTAATACTAATTCGTTTTTAAGTGTTGGTTCAGCAAAGCAGAAAAGAGTTGCTTGAAAATATGATATAATTATGTTGGAAAGGTTTGTGGCTACCAATCCACAAGAGGATAACGTCTATGGCACCTTCTATCCCTGATAAACTGAAGTACAGAATGTTGACCCTGCCTCGGGCCAGTGGTTAAGGCGATGGGTTGCTGATCCGAAGGTCAGCGGTTCAATCCCCACTATCACCACTGTTGGGCCCTTGAGCAAGGCCCTTAACGCTCAGTTGTATAAACATGATAATTGTAAGTCGCTCTGGATAAGAGTGTCTGCCAAATGCTGTAAATGTAAATGCAATATACCAAAACCCCTTCATCTACCAGTCAAAAACAACAGGGGTACAAAGAGGCCCAATTTAACACACAATGCCTGACCTTTTCAAATACACTATATGGCAAAGTCAGAGAGGTCTAGCACCAATGTTGTTGGGTGGGGATGCCTGGGATGCAGTGTTTTGGGGGGTTTAGGTCAGGTGCACATGACTGAAGGTGTACAGTGGAGTTGAGGTCGGGGCTCAGTATGAGTTCTTCCACACCAACTTTAGTAAACCATGTCTTCATGCTCCTCTCTTTGTGCACAGGGGCATTGTCTTGCCAGAACAGATTTTGGATTCCAGGGAAGGGAAAATGTAAAGCTACAGCATACAAAACACATTCTAGATTCAAATTTCAGGGTGTCAGGAGTGCACAAAGGTTTTTTAAAAAAACATCTTAAACCATTTTCTTTCTTTTTTTGGTAGGGCAAATATTACAAATAATTAATCTCAACATGAAATCAATACAATCAATTTAATGGAAGATACACTCTGCCACTGTGACAGTGAGACTGTACAAAACATGTCATAAAAAGGCAGCTGCTGAACTGAAATCTATACAGCACTTTGCAGCCAGATCTGACATCCGATCAAGTAGGACAATGGAGCCATATTTAGCCTTGAGGTGGCATTTTTTCTAGTTGATAACAAGTGATTGTCCAGAGCCTGAAAAATAAGCTTTGAAGAGAATCTTCTGGCCATTACAACAGTCATTGTCACTAACAGTGTCTAAGCTGCAGAACTCAATGTATAGACATGGAATTTCAGGGGGTTTTCAGTTCAGGAGGAAATATTATTACAGGCCTCAGATCCTGCCTGAAAACTGAAAAATTAAACACGTTAGTGTTTCTTAGTAGGGTCATTCTCATGAAAGTGTAAACTTCTCATTGCACCTTCCCAAGAAATAATTTTCACAGAAATACTTGCAAAATATCTACAAATAAACACTATGGTACAGAGTATATTTCTGGAAAGTTTTGAAGCTCCAGCGTTTTTAAATCATAAATTACAGCAATATTAATACAGGATTTTAACAGAGTTGACGTAACAGAGTTGACATAGTCCTTGGGGAAAAAAACTTCATACGTTCAAAACACCAAAATGTATTAATATTTTGTCTTTATACATATACAGCTTACATTGTCAACACATGAAGGTACTTTTATATCAGAACAGAGCTGGGCAAATCCATTTTAATAACTGGAGAACTGATGCTAAAGTAGTGACAACGGTATTGGGGACACAGCACATTATTAATTCTTTTTTAAAAAAATAATTGGGTATATAAAAAGGGGGACAAAAAAAATATGCATTTCTATTAGAATGACCCAGTAAGGACCCAAATTACTTCCTAGTGGATACAGTAGAGTGAAAGGACAAGATCGCTGAGAGAAGAATCAGAGGCAGGGGGTACCCTGTCCAAGCCCCTCTCTTGCTCTTAATCAGTAATGTTCTGCTAACATTTTTGCACATGGCAGAATTTAAAATATTCGTTCACAAGAGATTCAAATTGCTTATTTCAAATTGAATTATTTAAAATAATGTTTATTTAAAAAAATTAAGTCAAGGTAATGGCAATATTTAAAACAATTTATTTTTTTGGCACGAAATGCAAGGTATTTATTTTCTACTTTCTGAGGAAACTTGCTTTTTTACATGTAAGATAAAGTCTGCTGGGTTTTAACACCCGAGCATGGCGGCTCATCACAGCCATTATCCCGGTTTATGTAACATGAAGCAACTTCCTCCTGGATGAAATAATAGTCCATCGCAGGTTACTTTCCCAATATTTAATGGTACCCATTTATACTACTAAGTAGTCAGAGGCACACTTGTGTTTGAGACCTTGACCAGGGGTCTTAGCACGGTGAGGGTCTAAGCTGGATCTGAACCCACGACCTCTTGTTCATGAGCCCAGCACCCTAACCACTACACCAACAGCCCCAATGCTTTTTGACATTACAGCTAAACAAATTTCACAAGATGCTTAATTTCAAGTGATGTGTGCTCTGATTTCTCACTCACTCCTATTAGGGTCACGGGGAGTCTAGAGCCTATATCAGCTGACACCAGGTGAAGGCAAGGTACGCCATGAACAGCTCACCAGATCATCTGCAGGACCAACACACGCACATACAAACATTCACACTTACACCAAGGGGCAATCTAAAACAGCCATGCAAGCACGGAGAGAACATGCAAGATCCACACAGAGAAGCCCAAGCCCAGGACTCTATTTCAGGACCTTTATGCTGTGAGGTGGACATGCTAATGTCAATGTCACTGTGACTCACTTTGATTCAGTTATTTGAAATATTGAATAATTAACAATAAGAAGTTCAAGTTTTGTGTGTTTTCTTCAATTATTTAAAGAAATACGCAGTCTTTCATTAGAAAAAATATCCCAGCTGTAAGGGTTGGGCATATTTATGTTGAGATATCTTGACCTGTTTGCATTTTTCTTGATTTCGTGTAGTCGTGCCGTTGCAGTGTGTGATGCTTCAATGCTGACAGTAATGGTGCAGCGAGAGTGTGCTGAGTCCTGGCATGCTTTGTGGTTGTTTAGCTCACCTGAAGTTCTAAACAACTACAGGGGTGTCCTAAACAGTGCTATATGCTGCATTGTATATTTAACTGACTGTGCTTCCTGGGGTGTGTGCCGGCTCAACACAAGAGCCACCAGACTGTGACTTGGGGGTGGGGATGAAATCCACAAATAGACTGTGCAAGGAGGGCAGGAAAGGGTTTGTCAGAAATGCAAAATGCTGTGTGTCAGGGGTAATGGCTTCATTCTGAGCTGAATAACTAATGTACAGACTAGATTATGATGCACATAACTATATATGCTGGCTCCTTGTGTCAGGGTAGTGTAACCATGGTGATTCAACTACACTGGGGAGCCATTGATGAGTCAAGCAAATGTGGCTCAAAACTTGTATGAGCACTTGCTCCACACATGTATACCTTCACTCACACAGGCACTTTATTTCACACGAGCATTTTTATTTAATTTACTTTAATTTAAATTTATTATTTAAATTGAAGTGCTTCTGTGAGTGAGGGTTTGCGCATGCTCATGTGCTCATTCTAGTTTTAACACTAATATTAATGCCATAAACAGTCTTTTGCCAGAGGAAATCCATATGGCAGGAAATCTTGACAATGGACAGAAATTATACACGCTACAACGACACACATATGTAAGGACATGGTCCTGATTTAAACCGTTAAAAAGCTAGGGTTCAGAGTGTTCTACGAGTCAACACACATTACAGGTATGTAATGCCTAGCCTCAAACATTTCACCGTTTATTTGCCACGTTTATGGTGTATGGGGAACGCCAGGTCAGAATTTAAAAGGAACTTCATAATGCACTTTATATTGCAACAACTATAGACATGTGGTCAAGTTGCACCACACAGCCTTACATGTGCCTTAGTTGTAGGACTTTAAAATTGTGTTTTGTGTTAAACCTGAAGGTAGAGTACCAGATATTAGCACACTAGTTTATTTTGACAGCTTTGTGAAAATAAACAAGAGAGGGTGGGGGATCAAGTCTTTTTTATTATACAAATTTAGGTGACGTATTTTTTTAAATTGCACTGACTGACTGAAGCCAGAGTAACCTGGTTTTTCAATATAGGCTTTGATAACATAACTCTTTCTTGTGATACATTGAGGTTTATGTATCGAAAGTGACTGACTAACAAGACAAAAGCTATATTTAAGGAATTAAAAACCTCAGTCATTGCTATGCATCTATCACAACTTCCACTCCAAAGCCTTATCTGCTGATCAACTTCCCCTTAAAGACAGCTGTACACATATTCCACTGATTTGTACTTGCAAAAAAACAAGACATTGTTGAGAATGCATGTGTATGACCCTGAAAGACACCCTTGTGCATCTCAATGCTTTCACGGGGCCCAGACCAGTCCCTATGTTTATCTGTACGTATGTCCACATCTTGTCCCACATGGAATGCGTCTTACTTGGGGAGAGACTATGCCATCTGTCCAGGATGGGGTTTCACAGGGCAGAAT
Organism: Neosilurus hyrtlii; assembly: GCA_028564935.1. Taxonomy (NCBI): domain Eukaryota; kingdom Metazoa; phylum Chordata; class Actinopteri; order Siluriformes; family Plotosidae; genus Neosilurus; species Neosilurus hyrtlii. The sequence continues at coordinate 6,413 of JAOUQZ010074148.1, forward strand.
GCGTCGGCCTGCTAAACACCACCAAAACAGCAAGTGCTCAATGATATCCCCTTACACACACATGCACATACACACGCACACACCAAACCAAAAAAAAATTAGGGGGAAAAAAAAAATCTTGTTCATCTTCTTCTTCTTCTTTTTTTTTTTTTAAATAACAAAGCAAAGCAATCCTTTGTGTAACTGAAGCCTTTGTAAATAACAAACACCAGAGCATGCACCACGAATAGTGGCGTTTTACATAGTAGTCAGATTTATGGTACACGTGAAAAATTTCTGTAAAAAAAATTAAGCAGAAACACTGTTACCAAGGGCTGCGTGAGAACTAATGAAAGAAGAAGCATCACGTAATCAGACAACAGGGAAGAGCAGCTGTTAGGGAACTTAAAATATGAATGTTGTTGCTGGTCAAATAACCTATTTACAACCTGATGGCTACACGGGAGGATTGTGTATGGTACTCTTCTGCTTATTTCTGCACATATTAAGGCCAAAATTAAAATACCAAACAATTATTTGCCATAGGTGAGGTGAATGTTGCTGACTAGTCCGCAAAATGGTACGTCAAATTGATTAAGCACCATCCACCAAGTCTGAGGTTAATAATTGTTTTTTTACATACTACACAGAAATACACAGGAAAATAAACTAAAATGAGATTTTTAAAAAAATTTACAGAGTTTAAACATGACAGAAGCATGACTGTGAGTGTCCATCACTTTGATTCAAGCATTAGCCACTCAGAATAATATTTTTAACCCCTAGAGAACCAATCTCATTGTGCCACTGCTGTGTAGTCTATGCTAACAACCATTAGTATATACTATACAGGAAGAGTCCAATCTGTCTGGTCTGCTATTAATGCTAGAGGAGGCAAAGTGCACAAGTATTGAAGCAACATTAATACAAAATCAAATCTTCTTCCATGTCCCAAAGCAAGTCCTCTATGGTGAACTTGGCTCGGGTGCAAGATCTTAAGAGAGCAGAGAAAGCGTTTTAAGGACAACCTAATGGCGTGCAACATCAGCGTAGACAGCTAGGAGGGGCGAATGGGGAAAGACAGTGTGGGTGTTGCACACTTTGAGGTTGAGAGGCGCCGATATACCGAAGAGAAGCGGAAACGTCGCAAGGAGCACGGATGCTCTGCTTCGTCAGCTAATTCCAGTTATACATGTGGGGTGTGCATCCCACATCGGACTTATCAGTCACCAAAGGGTGCACTGTGGTTTAGTTTCTGTTTGATATGTACAACACTCTAAATGAGTAGGCTAAACAAACACCGCCAGGTGAGCTCAAATCGCAGAGCTCACCTGACCTGCCTTTATTCATGGTTACAATGTTTAAATATTAACCGTAAAAATCGTGTTTATGTTTGCTATTATGTTTCCATATAGTGTGAACACGTGTGAACACTCAGAACCCCCTTACATGGAGCCTATCTCAGCTAACATACGTACAAACAGACAATTAGCCTGATGTACTTGTTTTTGTACCATGGAAGGAAACTGGAGTACTCTGAGGAAACCCATGCAAGCACACAACATGCAAATTCCACACCGAAATGCCAAAACGGATTCGAATCCAGGACCGTTTTTCTGTAAAGTGATGCACTAACCACTATGCCATGGTGCTGCCCATTAAAAATCTTGTATTAATGTGCTATTTTTTTGCTGTTGTTCCTATGAGGTGCATATAAAAACAGTCATGCATCTCAAGCTTGGTAGATATTGTGTATTTATTGACATCCACCTAGTATTTGGCTGATATTTGTTAATTATTTCAACCTAAGGCCTGGATTTCTCAGCTAGGCAAATAATTTTCAACCAAGTAAAAAATATTAATAAATAAGTAAAATTACATATACACACGTTTTCCAATTTCTAAACATAAAATCTAAAAATAGTAACAATTTCATAATTAGTCCCAAAATTTCTCCAACTGAGTTAACCCTTTTTGGATTCACCACCTTCCTATGCCAAATTCCCACAGTATTTGCCAGGTCTGAGCACACACACACACACACACACACACACACGGGAAAACAGAGGATGCTTTGTCCTGTATGCAACGGACTGGTCGTCACGACAACTCATAAACAAAAACAGCTCATCCAATGATAACCCGCTTACATCATCAGAGTGGAGTGAGCTGGGGGGTGGGGGAATCACTAAGTAAACACCGAGGTGAGTGGATTGGTTCATTGCATAGAGTGTGTGTGAGTAAGAAAGAGAGAGAGAGAGAGAGAGAGAGAGAGAGCGAGAGCGAGAGACAAGGTGTGGTACTGATACTGCTTTTATCACAGCCTGCTGCTCTCAGTACTCTTATCCCATACAAACACACACAATAACGCTACACAATTATTCAATAATGATTTCATTTAAATATTTTACTGAACATGGTGGTGACGCATGATCATCTCTGAAATCTTTTGCCAAATATATCGGCCATTTAATTAATTGACTGATAAATAAAAAGCTAAAATTTATTCATTGTGCCAACAGTGATTTATTTTTTTTTTTTCCCCCACAGACATCAGACACATTTTTCTATTTTCATATTTTCACAAGAGCGCTGATGGAATAGTTAGTGGACACATGAATACTGTTGCCTTGGCTGGAAAGCACAAATGCTCTGGAATCACAACCTGGCTGAAACAAATAGCATAGAGCAAGCATCTGACAAAGCGTTTGTGATCCATGCTCATGAACGAACAGGAGACGCACGCAGTGTCCATAAAACCTCGGATACTTCCAAATATCTCGAACGACTCACATCACATTAAGAAATTAGTTGCAGAGGGTCTCATCCTTGTGAAGGATGTGATTAAAGGTGGCTGGGGTAGCTCTTAATTACACTGATTCTGACAACAGAGCTGCAGATCATCATCATCCCACTTAGAGACAGCTATTTATCAGTGCTGAATGTTTGCAGCTTGGATTGTTGTCTGGAGATTGTCTACACAGTAAGAAAATAGCTGTAATTAACTGATCGCTGCAGCTTTGGGAGAAGTAATAGTACTAATGGAAGGGGGGGGGGGGGGTATAGAGAATGCTGCACATTGCAGACTATCCTGCATCCATGCTTGCAAGCAAACAAAGCCACAGATAACCATCCATATTACATGGAGCGGTGCACATCAGTTTAATTACATTTTACCTGTACAGAACATTTCACAGCAGACGTCGTCACAAAGCAGCTTTAGACGTAGAATACAATGGCAAGGAAAGCGCCAAACACATCAAATGGTGACCATTTTTAAACCTCTGGGAATACACACAAAATGTCTTCCCCCCTCCCCATTACTGTACTAACCACAATCTGCAGATAGAAACATTCAACAAACTGAACTGAGTCAGTGTTTATCTTATCTTAACTGGTAAGTGTGTTTCCTTGTTGTAGTGTCTGGGTCAGATTAAGCAATACTGGAAGTAGGGCAGTGCGATATGATGATTTGTACTGGATTGTTTATTTCGTCATGTCGTAAATCATGCTCTGTATGGCATAAACTTACATCAATTAGACGGTTTATTTGGGATTCGTGAGGACGACTGCACTCATATCTACGGACTGTTTGGCTGCCAGGATAGTCTGACCTGCCCAGGGTCTACAACACCTGTCACCACTGATTAAAATGCCTCTCGAACACCTCACTGGTGTGGTGTTTCGGCCATGTCCAACCGGGAAGAGACCCCTGGGGTCAACCCAAGGACTGTGTCTCCTGGCTGGTCTTGGAACGCCTCGGTGTCCCCCTGGAAGGGCTGGAAGGAAACGGGCGGGAAGAGGGCTAACCCAAGCGGAAAAAGATAACTGACTCTTTGACCATAAAACCGCCACAGGTGCTGATTTGAAATTAATTAAATTAATTCATAATGACTAATATTTACCTACCTACTCACCTGCTGCATTCCTGATTTTTTTTTTATCAAAATTTTTTTTTATTTGCTTTATTTCTTTATTCATCTATTCTTTGAATTTACAAAGAATGTGCGATGGATCTACTGAATGTTATCGTCTTGATTCGCAATTTCAAAAGACAAAAGATAAGAAACGACAACAGAATAAAACAGTAGAGTCTTGTAGAAAACGACAACTCAAAAAAAAAAAAAAAACTAGGATAGATATGATAAACTGATTGCTAGCAGAGTGAAGGTTCCTGATCCATACAGCATTGCCGATAAAAAGTGCGAACGTTAGCAGGCTGAGAAACCATATGTAAACTTCCTGGAAATTTACTAGCCTATCTATACAGATACGGTATCCTATAATTATCAACACTCCGGCCACGATCAGGTGGTTTTAGATCATAAAATATTCCACAAGAGTCCCCCCGCCCCCAATAATCATTTTCAACCCATGCAGCATTAGCAAGTAGTGAAATACAAGACTCATTCAAGGCTGTCCTTTTGAAAGTTTTATACTAGTTTAATTTTCTGTTTCTATCAGAAATCAGTAAAATAGATGCCTTATTCTTAATTTAAATGCTTTGTTCACTCTGTGGCACAAGAGCTAACTGGCACTCTGTTTATCATTTTAAAACTGAAAAGAATATCATTCAGTAATTCACGCATGAAGTGAACACAATAGACACTTTGCTTTGTATTTCCAGCCTGAAGAAACCGGTTTGCTTGTTCGTGATGCGGTGACCTCATCGTTTAATGGATCTACGTTGTGATATGAAAGTTTGGTCACATTGCCCAGCCCTAACTGAAAGTGTATGTTAAAAAGCCTTTAATTCCCTTTAAGTATATACAACAAAGAGACAATGAAAAATAAAACTAAAATGAGGTGCTTTAAAGATCAGGAGGGCTCCGTGCTTCAAACTGGGTAATAGCACTGTGCATTTAACTGTGGCTGTTCCAGTCTACTCAGTGTACTCATTCAAAAACTACAGGAAAATAAAAAATAAAAAAAAACACACACACACACACACACACATACACACATACAAGAACAAACCCTGGGATATTTATGGTTTATTTTTCTATTTTAAAGTGCTAAATGATTGCACTGCTTGCTTCAAGTGACCATGACAAACTTGGTGTATGTCGTTTTGATTACTGCATTATCCACTTGGAATAATGATTTGTAATCCTGAGATGTGGCAAGAGATATAAATGAATCATCTCACTGTTTCAACACCTTGCAGGATATCACGAAAAAAATGCCTTACTTGATGTTGGATGCGGCTAATACAAAATAAGTGTCTCAAGAAAAAGATGTGTTCTACGGAGTCAATGGGCCACACTGTGGAACCGTACAAGAACCTTTGCTTTCAGAGACCCTTGGTCATAACTGCGACTAATTCTTTTGTGGTAACTGGTGACCAGTCCTGCACATCAATTTGAAGGCATTTTAGTCCATTCCTTCTTACAGAACAACTTCGACTTTGGGATGCTGGTGGGTTTTTTTCAGAGGAACTGCTAACACAGCAAAAATCAGAACTTAGCCATTCCAAATAATTGCGTTTATTCTGCTTTAACCATTCTTTGGTAGAACGATAGATAGTAGAATGCCTTTGCCTGTTGCATGACCATTCAAGACCCCCTCTCCAGTAGTCAATTAAAGATCACTCCAAGAGCAAGACATGTAATAGTACACAAGGTCTTAAAGCAACCTAGTGTAACTTCTAAATAAAGGCCTGTCTCACAGTGGCTAATGTTAATGTACATGAGTCCACCATCAACAGAACACTGAACAACTATTGTGTATGTCGCAGGGTTGCAAAGAGAAAGCTGCTGCTCTCCAGAAAGAACATAGTTGTTAAAGGTCCTGCTGACAAGCCAGAAGACTACTGAAAAAATGCTGTGGAGGGATAGGACCCCGTCAAAGTCTTGACCTTAAGCCAACAGAAATGTGTTAGCAGTTCATGTCAGTAAACCCACCAACAACCCAAAGTTGAAGCTGTACAGAGAAATGGACTTAATTAGTCTCAAAACCTTGGTGAGCAGAAAACCACACTTGTGAGGGGTCACTTCTGCTCCATTCACACTCAAGGGCAATTTAGAACAGCCAATTAGCTTACTGTGCATGTTTTTGGACTGTGGGAGGAAACCAGAGTACCTGGAGGAAACCCACGCAAGCACAGCGAGAACATGCAAACTCCACACAGAAACACCCGAGCCCGGGAATCGAACCCAGGGCCCTCTTGCTCTGAGGCGGACGTGCCGCCACTTTAACTCCATCAAAAATGGAATTCAAGAGTTCTAGAGAAAATGTTCCAATTATAGTTTCTAGACGCTGGTATCCGTACCCTCCAGCAGCTTTGGGAACGCACCAATATGCAGAGGTCAATACCTCATGGCAATTCAGCACTATTGTATTACCAATCCTACCTTATCATTCCTTAGTCCAACTCTTTATGTTGTATAACAGGGGCTTCATCACTATTATTTTTTAAAGTTCAATACATACGTCATAAAAAATTACAGTCTAGCCAATCGGTATGAGCTGTTACAAATTCAGTGAGAGCATAATTTACAAATTACATTTATGGCATTTGGCAGATGCTCTCATCCAGAGCGACTTACATTTTCATCTCATCTATACAACTGAGCTGATCTGAGTTAAAGGCCTTGCTCAGCGGCCCAAGGCAGATTGTTGAAACTGAGGCTTGAATCCCAGCCCTACGATCAAGAAATCCAAAGTCTTACCCAGTGACCTACCACTATTAATCCCATTAGTTCCCATTAATCCCAGTCCAGTACTTATCCCAGTGTATAAGCATGGACAGAAATTGATTTATTGGATGAAGTATGTCCCACTCCACTACAGTAATGGGTGACATGCCCCCTTTCAGCTTGTTAGTCTTGGGCTTTTTTTTCATGACTTATTACACCACAGACCAAAACAACTGATTGGTTGGAAATTGGTACCATGTCGAGCTGTGACTTGGACCGATTTACAACTCCGTACATTTCGTACGTGCTGTAGGTGTTCCTTTTTAAAAGACATGCACAGAGATGGTCTGTGATATGTGCTCTTTAGCACCGAGGGCTTTTCCGTACATGTATTGGCGATATCTCTTTGTATATACTGTGAATCAAAATCATAACATTACAGTCTCCACTTCTTACAGCTTTTTTGTGTGATTGACAGGGATGGATAAACAACGTTACAAGAGCCCTCTGTGTGCACAGCGGGACGGTCATGTTGGAACAGGTTTGATCCTCTTAGTTCTAGTGAAGGAAGAATGAAGAATTGTAACCCAACAGCAGGCGAAGACTTTCTACACAATTGTGTGCTTTCAACATTGTGGTACCAACTTTGGGAAGAAACTGCATATGGGTCTGATGGTCAAGAGTCCATAAGCTTTTGTCTATGAAGTGTAAGTGGACAGTGATTAAATTTAACTCAACTTTTTTCATTTAAGAAGGTTGAGACGGTTATCAACTGGAATAAGGCCTCTAATGAATGCCAATAAATTAGTGAATCAATTTCATCTTAGCTGTATAAATATTCACATAAACGGCCACCTGAAGGTTACACAGCGGCTTTAGAATCACTACGTTAGTAAATGTCTGAGTAAGGTGGATAGTCATGTCCTTGTCAGCTTCACTGGTGATACAGCAGCTCAGCAGACTGTTCATGTGTGTGACTTTCGAATACTCTGCCTCTGAAATACAGGAAAGCATGGCATCATTTATAATTGAGTTTGCCGCCACATGCTGCTGTAGTCAAGGTGTGTCGTGAAAAGACATCCATGTATCTCAAGACAACACAGGAAGGGAAAAGTCAGCCAGCTCAAATTTCTTCATATAGGGACAAGCTTAACATCACACACACACACACACACACACACACACACACACACACAATTAACATAAAATGATACTGTACAACTTCTGAAGGTTGGGTGCGACACACACACACACACACACACACAGACAGATACATATAGATATAGATAGAAACTTTGGATATAGCAGTGTAACCTCTGATGACTGAGGTGAGTAATTACTTTAGGATCTTTGCACATAAATGGAGCTGCTACAAAAATCATATAATTAAAATTATATTTGTGTTTACTTGCATTATGCTGCACAGGACAAGCAATACCTTTAGCATATCTTTAAGGGGGTGATCACAATAGAGGTGCGATACAGCGACTGACGCAAATGTCACAAAACGAGGCTCAAACTCTTCTCAAACAGTCCGCAAGTACAGTGCCGCGAGAGGTCGCCAAGTTGTCGTTTTGCTTGCAAAAGATTCGTTTTTGGTTCGCAAGGAAAAGTGTTAATCCGCATATCTTGTCATCATTCGTATTTTATTCGCAGTTTGTTTATGCTAATAAAAGGTTTATTTGCACACTAATTAAAAATATTAGTATATGCTACAGGGAAATGAAATATAAACAAACTAAAACAAGATTTTATTTTTCCTTTTCATTTAAGCATTATCTACTTGAAATAATTATGACCCCGAGATAGTGGACCAATCAGATTGCACCATTGCACTGTAGTATATATTGTACTACAATTTATTTGGGTGCTTGTAAGAAACTGGTAAATAGAAGCAAAGGCCTAAAAATTCAAAAACATAATAATATACTTCTGCAGGAGATGCTTTCTCAGACATGACCAAGGGCAAAAAGGACAAAGATTACACACTACAATTTCTTTTTTAATTATTTTTTTTTTCTCCCACAGGTACAGATGGCAAATATGCAAGACAGCATGTTAAAAGATGGCTGCTGCAAAACCACTTGCAGTTTAACTCTGCTTGAATGTTCAGGTTCGGCATATAATGTGCATGGACATGATGGGTTATGCACAAAACCTCTGAGAGGGCAGACTCAGACTCAGAAAAATTCCAATGTCTAAATTAAAAAAACAAACAGGATTGTCTTATTGTCCTTATTGATCGTGGTCTATAAGACAATTTTGATTGAAATTTACAAACTGAAACCCTTCCTGTCCGGTTTTTAATTAAGAATTCATGAATTTAGCAAAAAGCAATTACATTTTAAAATTTAAGCTTCCTTTAAACTGTCATTTTGAGTATCCTTTACATTCCTGAGTATTTATTTTTAAAAAAGAAATAATTCATTCATTAATTTTGGGATAGCTCATCGCAGAAGAATTTTATTTTATTATTATTCTTTATAAGTCATCATAAGGTACATCACAGGGGACACATGTCTAAATTTCTTTTATTACTGGGCACAAAAATAAATAAATAAATAGATAGATAAACAAACAAACAAACAAATAAAAGGACAAAGTGCCAAATACCAAAATAAGCCCAATTTCATGGAAAGACTGATTTAAAACTGTGGAGTTTCAGAACCTGCTATCTTGGTACATATCCAGCTCAAGGCTTGATTTTTTGAGTATTTTGATTTTTATGGTTGTTAAGAATCATTTCTCAAATACAGTTGTGCTTATCATATATACGCAAACGCACAGCCATCTGTTACGTTAAATAATTTACACTATTTGTATGCATTTCCTTTATTAGGTTCCTGATTGGTGGCTGAATCCAGGGGCATAGAAAGAACTCTTTAGTTTCCCCCCACAAGTCAACAGATTACTAGTAACACTGTTTAATATTTAAATATGCTGCCCAGCTCATTTGCATCTTTCTGGGTTCCTCCCAGTAGAAATGTCACCATGTCACCACCCCAAATTTCCACAACTAGGAACTGCACAGAGAACCACAGAGCCATTGAAACAACAGTGATTTCGTGTGTGTTGTGGCTAAGGTGGTGCGTGGGCAGGTTCAGTGAGAGGATATTGGACCATTACGGCAGTTCAAGTGTTAAAATACAATACACTAAATATGGAAATGTTCTTATTTCTTCCCCTTTTGAAAATAATCAATTATTGCTCCGTAACTTACTGCATCTTTTCCTTGAGGATAAATAAAATGTAAACTCAAGCAAACAAATTTATATTAAATAAATAAATAGTGCCTTTGAAAAAAAAAAAATAATTTTTTTCTAAACAAAATACATTTGTAATTTGTAAAAAAAAAAATATATATAAAAAATAAAAAATATCCCCAAAACCTAGGGTGCTTTTTAAATTAATTTTAGCGTTTTTATTTATTTTTTGGCTTAGATTAGTGCATGGCATGTTTCCTATGTAGAGCTGCATTGATGGGACGGTGCTACTTTGGTAGATCATATCTGGGATCATTTTTCTTTTCGAGTCAATGAACTTTTCTCCAGTGTATAACAGACACCATTTCTTATGGATGTGAAATGCCACAGCATCCGTAATGTCTTTCCAGCAGTCCCTTCTAAACATGTGGAGTCCGATGTGAAAAAGTCGCCGATATTATCTGCTGTTTAACAGGCGTTTGGAAGCTGCCGCAGGCACCTGTACTAGCTGCAGAGCTTGTCCTGCCACTTGGCTGCATGCGTTTGTGGCATCTGTTGAGATACTAATCATTTTGTTGTCCTTCTGCCTGTTCTTGCTACTGTATGCTGATGCTGGATGGATGAGGACAGACTTTTGTCTGTTGGGTGGTGGGTACCAGAGACCATCATGGAACAACAAGTGCAAGGCAGGCAAGAATCCTGGGCAGTGCACCACAGCGGTACAATATTTACAGAGTCTTTACAAACTTACAAAGTTTTTTTTTTTTTTAATTAATGCATATAAAATTATTTTTAGCCTTATATATACACATACCCCACAAACCAAAAAGACAAAATCAATTCAGCTCTAAGTAGAAACCTTGGAAAACAACGTGTTAGGCAATTATACCTTATACCTATTGCTATACAGACTCGTCAGAATTTTTAGCTCCGTAAGAAGCAGCAGTTAAGTTTTGCTGGCCATTCACTATAATTCTTAATCTCCCATCCAGCACCGACCCGCCCCCCCCTCCCTTCCTTCCTTAATGACATGCCGCTCATCAGAAAACCGAGAGCTTTGTGATTTCTCTCATGACTTGACCAGTCTTTGTAAGGATAATAACGCTTAAGGTGGTGTGGCTTCATTCTTTGTCCGCCTGTTGAAACAGTTATTTGCATACAAAAAGAGCAGCGTCCCTCCTCCCTCGGCAAAGAAAAAAGAGGGGGGGGGGGTGATGGGATGGGGCAGTGAGCAGATTTGGGGGATGGAAGGAGAAGGCCATGCAACAACCAACAAACTGACAGTCAACCCCAGGATAAGCTTTCACCTTTTGAAAAGCATTCGGAGTTAAATTCATTGCGACCAACACGGCCACTACGAGTCTTTCAGTTTAGTGAGTTTGACATTTCCTTTTATGGCGTTTCGAAACTTGTTCTTTCAGCTAATTATAAAGGGGCAATCTAGTTAGTTGCTGTGGGGAAAACACGGACATCAAATAAGGAAGAGAGCTCACTTACAGTGAAGTGAAACACCAACACCATCACCATAACCATACTAATAACAAAATCCAGAAGTATTTACTCAGACTATATCTACAAACAGCAATTACGGGGTCCAAGCGCCAATAAGATAATACCCTGGTGGTCTTGAAACGACAGTGGTCAGTTGAATGGTTTTACATACTAAGTTTGCGTTGATCTAGCCAGTGGTTCAGAAACACCCACGAAATGCATTATGTCATTACAATTTGATTGACACATAGCTCTGATGTTCTCTGACAAAGTTTCAAAGTTCATGAGATTTTTAAATATATTTTTCACATAGTAAAAATAGGGCAGTGGTGGTCTGGTGGTAAGGTGCTGGATTACTGATCCCAAGGTCGGGGGTTCAAGCCCCACTATCGACGGGTTCTCACTGCTGTT
>JAOUQZ010074152.1:0-18134 GCA_028564935.1 Neosilurus hyrtlii
CTGGCGAGCTGTCCAGGGTGTACCCCGCCCTCGCCCAGAGTCGGCTGAGATGGGCTCCAGCCTCCCCGTGACCCTAATTAGGATTAATCGGTTCAGAAAATAAATAATGAATGCTTCTGTAAACTTACACATGCGAACATTCAACAGTGCCTAAATATTTATATTATTCAGTGAAATTCGGTTTTATATATAAGAACTGACCACCTGTCTTATTCGTATATAACTTATACAATCTCATAACTTTACTTCGAAAGCATTGTAGTTTTCCAGAGAAACAGAACACATACAGTGTGCTCGATAACCTCATAACTCACCATGTAACTTCTAATGTCTGGTCCTAACCATGTCCTAGATCATGTTGCTTGGGCTTTTCTCACTTCTTATTGGTCAGAAAGTTTTGATTTGATCTGATTGGTACCCTATCTCTGGATAATGGACAATATGTACCTCACAAACTTGGGATAATGCTTGAGTTAAATCACCAACCGAGAAATTCAACAAAACACTGTTTTAAAAAATAAAAAAATAAAGAAAGAAAGCTTCATGATATAGTCTTCACATTTTTTACAAAGTAAAAAAAGCACTTTTTTTGACACTGATTGAATTTTTAAAGATGTCAAAATAAAGTGCACATGCTTATTGTTGTGCTTTAAAAATAAAAATAAACCATTAACATCTCAGTTGTTTCGCTTTAATCTTAATGTGTTGTATAAACTAAAACAACTATTCACATCATGCTTAGTGGATACTCCAGCAGAACAGTGGGATCATCATGATGAGTCATTAGTCCTCATTCATGAATATCTGCTTAAGTTTAACAGATGGTTCTGGGAGTTGGAGGTATTTCTGGGAATTCTGGGAATTGGGAGAGTGTGCCCACTCTACCGCATGTATAATGTTGGTTAGAGCAGCAACAGAACTAAATCACTGAACTGGAAACTGTGTATGTTCAGAATAGGGCAGTTTATTAAATTGTTTGGCAAGTAGATTTATACGCTACAGGAAGGATGCCACTCACAAAAGCCCAGGGAAGACAGTAGCCTACCTAAACATCAGGTGGTACCTGGCTGGAGTGTCGGGTTAGTGGCATGCAGTACTGGCTGAAGATGTTGCACAGTGCCACGAGAAAAGTTCTTAAGGCTAAAAATGGCTCAGAACTCAGTCTTGAAATAAATCTGCATGGGCTTCGAAGATAAGTTCTCAAGCCTTAATTTAGTCACAATAAACAAGCTATGCCATTGTACCAGTCTTAAAAGAACTGGTCTACAATCACACTGTGAACAGCATTATCAGTTATTAAATAAGCTATGATTTCCAGTGAACATAATTTATATGTCATGAAGTGATGTTTATTTTCATGTTGCACTCTTTAATTATTTAAAAAGTTTAATATGGTAAAAAGTCTCATATCAAATTATGGATCGGAATAATTTAAGAAAATTAGAAAGGGGAGTAGCCATTTCGCAACATCACTTCATAAGAGTGGTCTTTCCTGTTCAAAGGTTTCAGTCAAAGCTAAGAACATATCCTGAATAAGAAAATATTGCTGAATGCCAGGGCGGCACGGTGGCGCAGTGGTTAGCACGGCTGCCTCACAGCAAGAAGATCCTTGGTTAGATTCCTAACTAGTACTACTTACTGTAGTTTACTAACGAATGAGTATGCTCGAAATACTCTGTTAGCTCCGCCGCACTATTAGCCCAGTTCAAAGCACAGAACTCACATAACTAGTCTCTGTCATGGATAAAAATAAATAATAACTATAAATTACAAAAATGTTATTTTGGTTTGCTTTTCATTATGTTTCTGCATAGTATGATCAAAACTCTGAAAAGGGTTTTAAAAGGCGCCATTAGTCGGCTCTTAGGCTCTTCACCCGCCTGCGCTGGGAGTTCGCCTACGTCCATCATGACTAAAATTTTCAAAAATGTAACCATAAAAGTCGAATTTTAGTGTGCTTTTAAACTAGGGTTCCATTGTAGTATATACTAAACACAGTCATGCACCACAGGCTCGGTAGATGGCTCTGAATTGAACAGTCCCCTTGACATCCCATCTCAGGGGTTATTCAGCAGCACCCACCTCGCCTTCAGTGCAGAAATATTAAATAGTCCCTGAGCTGTTCCATCTCACCTTTGGCAATTATCTGGTACATAACAACAACTTTAAGCAGCTGCAAGACTAATCACAGAGTTAAATTACTGTGTTTATTCTGATACATTATGGTTTCTTCACCTGTTTGTTCCAGGGTTGGGTCGCGGGGGCAGCAGCCTAAACAGTGAGGTACAGATGTCCATCTCACCAGCCACTTCCTCCAGGAAGACCAGCCAAGACCCCGGGGGCTTTCAAACATTCAGTAACAGTGAATATTTTATTCTTGGAATAATATGACATTATTATTTAAAGGCATGTCCTTTATTACCGATCAAAACACTTCAAAGTGCGAGATATCATGATTTTTTTCTCTCCGAATAAAAGCTAAGCAATGTAAACAAACAAACTTAATGGACTCCAACTTACTGACTTGTTTTTCGTGGTTTGTGTACACAAAACGTGTGATGTTATTTTCGGAAAGTGAGGATCACGTGAAAAATTTGCAGCAGCAAGAGTCAAACATGACGACGCGCAAAAGGCGAGTATGCAAAACCGAGTCTGAATGGAAAAGAGCGAGACGTAAACATGACACAGAATGACAGAAAATGAGGATTTATGTCCCAGATCACTGGCAGAGGTGGTAGGCACTACGGGACAAGAGAAATCTTTAAACGAATTCAGATACAGACAGATTTTTGTTTGACTGGTCAGTACACAATACCAGCAGACGCTCGTATCGAGAGCGAGAGCGTGTTGTTGTGTTGTTGTTGTTGATATTCTGTATTTATCCCTTAAGGGAAATTATTGTCTCTGCATTTAACCCATCCAAAGTGAGCGTTGCTGAATTGTGTGAACACAAACTCCGGCATTGTTTGGGTATTTTTGTGAATGAACGTCACTGGCGAATTTGGAAAGTCACCCTGCAAGTTCTCGAACACTTTTGTACCCCGTTATTGGTGGAAAATTGAGAAATGAGTAATTACAGTTCTGTTTTGGCAGGAGAAGTACTTAGTTGCGTTAAATAGGGATGTTTTTTTAAAAATGTGGGGTTGCCCATGCACAGGGTATACTTGCCTTTAACATATTTAAAAAATTTGATAGATAAGTGAATGACTGTTTATAACAATAAACTCTTTTCTAGACAATTCACATTAAATGTAATTATATATCAATAAAATGCATGTGTAATTTTTTAACAATCAAAATATACCATTATTTGCAAAGTGCTTTGGTTTAGAATTAACTACTTCAGGGTATAATGTTATTTACACTATTTTTTGGATCCTTGTTCTTATAAACCAGGCCTTCACGCTCCACATGCTCCGGACAACACTCTATAGATAAAAGGTTTTAGTGTGAATAGATGGAAATACCAAGCACAGATGAATAAACACAAATAAAAAGCACTTGTTCTTCAGTTAATCTCTGTTCTGTAAACTTTAATTTTACATTCCAGCACAAAAATGATCATGGCCAACAAAATGACCCCGACACTCAGTGGCTGCGCTCAGGGGAATAAACATATTTCATAAGTATGATGGAAGAGAAGAAATGGAAACTTTACTTCAGTCAGTCTGACAGCTTTCAATAATCCACACAGTAAAAGTTTGATACAGTATGGGTACAAAAATTTGAGAGAAATCAGAAGTGTCTGCTTTTAGATCCCTTTTGAAAGAAAAGCAAGTCAATAAAATGAGTTACGAGATTAATAATATCAGATTCTATAAGAATCATAATAAAATGTGCAACAATTCCACACACACACACACACACACACACACACACCTGAATAACATACAAACAACACATTCATCCATTCATTCACTTTTTTTTCTCCACAGACATGAAATTCATCTAAGAACTTAAACTGTTTAAGAGCACACGCATTTTAAACAGTATGCAAACAGACAGTTTAAAAAATAAAAATAAAAAAATAGGGTTTTCTCACCAGGTTTCATCTGTTTATAAGGAGCTAACAGTTTTGTCCTTCACATTACACATAACCAGCCCCTGGGATTTTTAATGCCATTTTCCTGCCACATGTGGCATTTCTTTCTTCATCCGTAATATGTTACAGGGTGATATGTTGTAGGGCAATTGTTGGTAGAATAAATGATTTGGGTAACTGTTAGAAGAAAAGGTGACATGAGTGTAAATCATTTAAATCGGTATAAAAAGTCAGAATGAGCAGCCAAGGTAAGTTCCTGTTAAAAAGTTTGAAGTAACCGCTCCTACTCCATAGACTTGAAGCGAGATTAGGCTATAGAAAACGCTTTTCCTAACATGAAGCTTGTTTGCGAGTCTTTTTGTGTCTCAGCAGAAAGAAGACAGAGATTGTGACACATCACGAACATGAAAGCCAGTTCAAGGCCGTCATCCAGAGATTAAACGATCACATCCTGCACTCCCTCATCCAGCTCCTCTACTCCCATCTTCCCTCCCAGTTTTTCCACGTTCACTTCACCGAGCTCGTTCGGCCTGGGACCTGAGCCCTCTGTAGAATAAACGCCGGAATCACAGCTGCTGCGGCGGCTGTGTGCTCCTCTGCCTCTTTGCTGTGAGGTCTCGGGTGGCAGATGAACCTCCAAGATGACCTCGGTGGCATCAGCGACCTCAGGGTCAGGGCTCAGAATATTAAACTTTTCACAGTACATCTCCAGTACTGGCTCGGCGCTCAATAAGTGTGGTGTGTCTGAGCTACCCGTTTCTTGCAGGTACTGAAGGCACAAAAATATACAGATGACAAGTAAATGCACTGAAGCAGCAGTACACATTCTGAACATCAACACAAAATAAATCCAGCTGCTCAAAAACGCAAAACTTGTTTAATTGGCCGTTCTAAAATAGACAAATCATCTTATTTTTGTACACAACAGCAGCTTTCTGCCTCTCTGGTATTAATGGCACAACATAAATTTTCCACTCAATAGCTAGAATAATAAACAGAAAGAATTGTTTCCTAGCAGTCCGTTTTCATTGTTTACAGACCCAGAGGAAATCAACTTTACCTACATGCCTTACAGTTGCACAGACTGGCAGTGTTTTAAACATAAAGCATTGTTTATGAGCTGCCCTGGATTATAATTAGCTGGTGGATACGTGTCTGTAGGATGGGGAGAAGGTGCACACAGAGCACCTTCTGGAAGAGAGAGGAAATAGCCAGGATTTCTACACATCGGGAATTGGTAGTGTTTTGTGTTCCTTCAAAACAGTCGACATTAATTTGGTTATTTCAGTCATATATTAAATACGCTTCTGTCTTTTCTCCTTAAGGTTAGGACTGATGGGGACTCAAGCCTTTAAAACAGCTAGGATGGACTATCTGAGAGCCAGGTAGGAATAACGTCCTGTGTTTTATTTTATAAATGAATAAACGAAGCTTTTGTACCTCCTTGATGGATACTGGCAGTGAGACCGAGGGGAAGAAGATGCTCTTGACTATCTGTACCCCACCATAGGTGCACCTGAAGAGCCCCAGAAAAATCAGGAAACTGACCATCAGCGACAACAGGAAGTAGAGGATAATCTGCCAGTACAGGATTTGACCTGAAACACAGATTTAAAAGTGATAAGAATAAAAGACCCTTAATATATGAGTGACACTAACTGAACATTGACTTTTCAACCAGACTGCTTTATAAAGTGTCTCAGCAGCATTTTCATACTTTTACAACTGTTTTAAGTTTTGCTTTATAACTAAACATGTTCAGAGCACACCTGGGTCTCATGTCTTACATGCAGGTGTAAATCAGACAAAACCGTACTGAGCTCAGTGTCATCTGTGACAGTTGATTATATGATAAAGAAGAAACTGAGAGATGGAAGATGGATCCTTTAACCATGTTATAATCGTGTTGTCATTGCATAGTTTGGCCACCAGGGGGGCACATTGCAATTCACTCCTACAATCAGCAGACCCAAAACAACAGCGTTAAACAGATCTCTTTGGCACGATGGTGTAGTGGTTAGTCTCCCTCCCAATAAGTGGGTCCTGGGTTTGAGTCCCAGGCTCAGCGAGGGCTTTTCCGTCTGAAGTTTGCATGTCCTCTCTGTGCTCGTGTGGGTTTTATCCAGGTACTCAGGATGCTAACATTCTAACCACTATGCCACAGCTCTCCCCTAATTTGCTTAAATGCCAAGTAGACGCCATCGTGTCAAAGTCGTTAGTATGTCTGTCTCACATTAAGAAGGTCCTGGGTTCGATTCGCGGGCTCGGGCGTTTCTGTGTGGAGTTTGCACGTTCTCCCCATGCTTGCGTGGGTTTCCTCCGGGTACTCCGGTTTCCTCCCACTGTCCAAAAACATTCACAACATAGGCTAACTGGCTGCTCCAAGTCGCCCCTATTTGTTCGACCCTAATTAGGATGAATACAAAATGGATTTGTACGTGTGTGTTGTTCTTATTGTGTAACAGAAAGTACACCTTGGTAAATCCGGGCAGGACGTCCAAGCAGAACAACACTGGCACTCCTAAATTCCAGGGTCATTAGTGTGTAGTGTATAAAACCAAGGCTGGCCGAGATTTCAGTGGAAAAACCAAGACAGGATAAAAAAAATCTCATTCGGACCAGTGAAGGAAGGTGGAGGATAAGCACGGGACACGATACACAAAACATTTCAATCTGGTTATTTATTAGATATTTTAGGATAAGGGTTTATAAGTTTATTTATGTTTTTCTCTCACCAGATTTCTGACCAATGAATGAGTATGATGAACATTTCCAGGCCCGCACGTCTTCCAGACAGGGTTTACTTTGCTTCGTTCATGGTTATTGACGTATAACATAAAATTAAACCCGTTTAGAGGACAAACAAACGTAACAAAAGTACTGAGTGGCTCAGATTTGGACTTATGGAGAAGTTTTGACTCTACATGCAGAGTTGAATCTGCGACTGCCAATACCATCTAGTACTGATCCTTTCACCTCTTCCCCATTGCTGTGGGGCTTTCTTCTCGCCTGGGCTGAGTAGTTTAAAGTGAAGTTCAGTACACGCAACCCACCCCCCACTCTTTAGGCCAGGGGACATTCCACAGTGGCTCAGTGGGCTAAGATGGCTGTGGTGACCACAAGGCTGCAGGTTTTAATTCAGTCTGACCTGGTCCTAGCCTCTTGCTCAGTATCCTTCCTCAGAGGCATTAGGGCAGTAGCCCAGGCTGGGACATATCTGATAGGTGCTAGACGTGTCCATGGACCCAGGATCTTCGCAATTTGAGACTACCTGATGACTATTTGAGACTATACCATCTGCCTGGGTTCATTAATATACTGAAGTATTATTTACACATGCAAACATTCACACTCACACCTAGGGGCAATTTTGAGCAGCCGGTTAGCCTAATGTGCACATATTGGACTGGGAAGGAAAGCGGAGTACATAGAGAAAACCCATGCAAGCACAGGAAGAACATGCAAACACCTCACAGAAATGCCCCGAGCCCGAGAATCGAACCCAAGACCTTCTTGCTGTGGGGCAGACGTGCTAATCACTGCGTCGCCCCATTTCAGCATTAAATGTAACAGTTTTTTCAGCCTGTATGAGGTTGCATTCACACTGACAGAGCCGACGAGTCAACTGCTGGCCAGAGTGCTGACTAGTGGTAAAGGTAGTCAGCTAGACAGTGTATTATCTGGTGAAACCTTTATTATGTAGCTTCAATGTGGACAGAAGGGTTAAAAATGGGTTCAGATTAACTCGGGTAATACGGGTTAATACACCGTAGTATACACCTTAACATCAGAATACCAAACACTGCGTATTGGTGAACTTTTCCCCCATAAAAGCAGATCTGTTTACTACTTATATTGAACGTACCGTCGGTCTGCATGCAGTACGTGGGACTGAACACACTGATCTTCTTGTAATAGTGATACACAGACTGCACTCTCACACAGTACCACGTCCAGCTCTCCAACTCAGGCAGAATCACCAGATTGTAGGTACTGTTTAGATTACTTCTCTGTACAGAGAGAAAGAAAGAGAGACGGGAAAAAATGCAGAAGATTTATTTCTTCACCCGACCTGTGATTATGATTAATAACACTATGATGATTCAAATATCATTACATCTTTCTTATTGAGGAATATATCAGGACCTACAAGAGGAATGCAGAACAAGCTGAAGCTCAGTTGTATGTCTGTATAATGGTGGTGTGCATCTCAGGACAACACGGGTATTTAAATCAGAAAAGAAACTGAATATTTATTTCAGTAACGCCAGGCATTTAAAGCACAATCCAGCTTAGCCAGCTGAACAAGTGAAAACATGAGGAAAAAAGAATCTCTGACCAAAAACTAAACGAGCAAAGTAACACTCAATAAGCATAGTGATAAGGTAGAGATAAGGAAATATTTTAATATCAAATAGAAAGTAAATGCTGTTTCAGACACACCAAACAGTGGTACTGCTTAACTGACTTTATTATCATTAATATGGAATACAATAAAACCTCGCACAAAGTCATATGTCCTGATTCACCCTGAAGGCTTGCTGTATTCTCCGGCTTATTACACGGCAAAGTACTGCCGCTACTGAACTTTACTTAAAAATGATTTTATTGTTAATGCTAATGAAGCGTTCCATAACAATCGTCTGTTAGACTTAACCATGGTGACGTTTAAAGAAATAACTGACCACTGAATGTCTTGAGTAACCAATCAGAATTGACTATTCAAATAGGCTGTGAAATATTAATTTATTCATTTTCTGAAGCACCTAATCCTAATTATGGTCGCAGGGAGGATGATCTCAGCCGACTCTGGGCAAGGGCAGAATACACCCTAGACTGCTCGCCAGGCCATCGCAGGGCTGAAACACGCTGATGGCAATCCAATGACCTACTCTTTAGGAACGACCGCAACGGTTCTTTTAAATGTGTGTGTATGTGTGCCTGTGTGCATGTGTGTGTGTGTGAGTGTCTGTGTGCCTGTGTGTGTGTATATGTGTGTGCCAGTGTGTGTGAGTTTCTGTGCGCCTGTGTGTATGTACGTGTGAGTGTATATGCATGTGTGTGCGTGTGTGTTTGTGTATGTGTATGGGTGTGCGTGCCTGTGTGTGTGTGCCTGTGCATGCATGCATGTGTGTTTATGCATGTGTGCCTGTGCGTGTGTGTGCGTGCACATGTGCATGCCTGTGTGTGTGCATGCATATGTGTGTGTGCCTCTGTGTGTGTGTGTGTGGGTGTGTGTGCCAGTGTGTGCGAGTTTCTGTGCGCCAGTGTGTGTATGTACGTGTGAGTGTATATGCATGTGTGTGCGTGTGTGTTTGTGCTTGTGTATGTGTATGCATGTTTGTGTGTGGGTGTGCGTGCCTGTGTGTGTGTGCCTGTGTATGCATGTATGTGTGTGCGTGTGTTTATGCATGTGTGCCTGTGCATGTGTGTGCGTGCACATGTGCATGCCTGTGTGTGTGCATGCATATGTGTGTGTGTGTGCCTCTGTGTGTGTGTGTATGCCTGTGTGTTTGTGCATATGTGCATGAATGTGCGTGTGTATGCATGTGTACATGTGTCTCTTTGTGAATGTGCGTGTTCATGTCAGTGTGTGTGTATGCCTGTGTGTATGCACATGTGTGTGTGTGTGTGTGTGTGTTTGTGTGCGTGTCTGTGTGCATGTTTGTGTGTGTGAATGCATGTGGGTGTCTGTGTGCACGTGTGTGTGTGTGTGTGTGTGTGTGTGTGTGTGTGTGTGTGTGTGTATAAAGATACATACCTGTGTTGGTGAGTTCTTTTTCCAGTACTCTATAAAGTAGCACATGTTGGGTACCCACTCCTTCATGGATCCATTGGTGATGCTCAGAGGGTCGGAGACGGCAACCTGCAGCAGGCCTTTAACGGGCGTGACGGTCACTGCAGAGGGCGGCCCGAGGGCAGCTGTGGGGTTTTAGAAAGAATTTTAAACTCTGTGCGAGAGTCAGTGAGGTAATGCAGTCAGAAAAGCTCACGACGCTGCAGTAAAAGAGTTATGAAATTAATCTGGAAATACAATTAGCTTATAAACCAAAGAATTAAACACAGACTGTAAAGAAGATGAGACAGAGCAATAAAACAGAGCTGTGGCGCTCCCGGGGCGGTGCTTCACCTTCCAAAGCTCAAAGTTCAGGTTCACGGTTCTTCAGTTATGAGCTTCTGTTCAACTATTACTGGATTAATGACCTGATAAAGATCCATACCTGATAGTCCACTCTCCGGTGTGGAAGTCACCGATGACATTGATTTTCACTACAAATCAATTTGTTTGTTTCAAGGTTAAACATGACGAGATACAGAGACTTGTTCAGGAACTCTGTTTAGATGGGGTACACTTTCAGCAGTACTTTATTCTGAACACCACACAGTTTTCTTTCCTACTGCTTTATTTATTTTTATTAAAATTTAGCTGTTAACACGATTCAGTAGGAAAAGACTTATCAAAACCATGTGCTCGTGTTACTACCCAGCCCACATAATGTACATTTCATGCAGCTCTAAATAAACTTGCGAGAAAATTTTGGCTCTCATCGCCTCTCACACGTGTATTGCGCACGATCATTGACATTGCATGGCCACTTGTGGCTTCCTGTGTGAACGCGGTTTTAACATTAGCTCCTGTATACCTTAAACCTGGTTTACATCCTTCACACTAAACCACATAAAGTGTGGATGCAACTAACTTTTAAAATGTAATAGTGTGTAAAGGTTCATATTTTGTTCAATTTGAAGTTCAAGTTTTCTTTTCTTTGTTCTTTTATGTCATTAATCTTCATTTTATTGAATTTCAGTTCAATATATCAGTCTCTCGTCACCATCGCCAGAGCCTCGTTCATTAGTGTTGTACAGGATTTATAGGACAATGTTTAAAATCACAAGCTGAAATTCTTCACAAAATTTGTTTTACTCTGTAAAGTAGCTCAGCGATCATGTTAATTATAGAAAGTGCTTTATAAACACTACTGAACTGAACTGAACCGAGTATCTTTGCGGACCATCTATAAAATCCAATAGAGTCTAACTAAACCAAAGGCCGTGTAATCCTACGGACACACACCCCAAGGCTAAAACATAACCATCTACACATGACACCAAAATCAAATACACCACAACAAACATGAACATAACCGTGATATCAATAAATACAGTGGGTTCTGTACTGGCTGTGGATTACTGATCTGAAGGTCAGGGGTTCAAGCCCTAGTACCACCAAGCTGCCACTGTTGGGCCCTTGAGCAAGACCCTTAACCCTCAACTGCTCCGATGTATGACAAATATAAATGTAAGGTGCCCTGGATGAGGGTGTTTGCCAAAAGCCAGAAATGTAAACATCAAAAACAAATAAACATAAAGCTACGATAAAAAGCATCACTCGCTCAGTTACAGCGCACTGAGAGACGCCAGAGACCCGAGCGCTGTGGGACGTTTACAGGAAGAGTAAATATCCACCCTGATGAACATCCTAAGGCTTTTATTCAGTTCTATGATTTTAGCATTTCAGATACGCTGTGTTTTTTCCGCTGAATTAATATGAGAATGCGAATTCTAAACCGAAAAGCCGTCACTTTCCCGAATATTTCCAAAAGAAAGAAATATTCCTGATTCAAATAAATTGTGAGCATGAAATTCCCTTCACTAGGCTTTCCCCCTTTCGTAAGAGTCACGTCCATTAAACAACGTTAAGATGTTTTCCTTCCTGGTTCCTGTCAGTCTTGCAGGGTGGAGCTAGTGATCAGGTTGTTTCTATGACTGGCCTGCGGGGATCATGAAGGAGTGACGTGGCGGATGTGTGGCATTCCTTCTCTGCTTTTTTAGGCTATTATTTCTTAACCTCACATTTACTTTCGTTCTAAAATATCATCAGCTATGTAACAGTAATGCACCCTTGATGCTCAGTAAAGACTTTCCCTTTATTTAACAGAAGTCCTGGTCAAAAACAATTAAACTGTGTTCACAGGAAGGTACATTTCCAGAACCGTGTGTATAACATCTGATTTCATTGATGTATTTCATCTCACTCACTTGCTGAACCTTTTAATCCTACTAGGGTTGCGGGGTGAAGGCAGGGTACACCCTAAACAGCTCACCAGGCTATTGTGGGGCCGACACATACATCACCATTCACACTCACACCTAGGGGATGTTTGGAACAGCCAAGTGGCCTAATGTGCATATCTTTGGTCTGTGGGAGGAAACTGGAGTACCCAGAGGACACCAGCGTATGCACGTGTAGAACATGCAAACTCCACACAGAGAGCTGGGGGACTCAAACCCAGGACCTTCTTGCTGTGAGATGGTGTAAGACTAACCACTACACCACCCTTTAGTGCTTTTCAGTAACCATAAGACTAAGGTCATTGTTATGATAAGACTCTCCATCCTGGTTCTGAAAAAAGAAAGGAAATCTTACCGTCTCTGTCGGGACAGAACTCCCTACTGACCCAGGGCGAAACGTCTTCACCGCTCTGAGCCCTCAGACGCAGCAGCCACATGCCGAGATAGTGCATTTGTTGCGAGGAAAAATCACAGAAGTGTTCGGAGGTTGAGTTGCACACCGTCTTCCAGTCCTGCATGCGCTTAGACTTTTTCAACTTAAACATCCTGGAAACATTTTACAAAAAAAAAAAATAAATAAATGTCTTTACATCGAGACAATATCAACTACTAAACACAAACACCACCAGGGAGGGAGGGGCCTTTATATCTTTAAGAATTAAAGAACCTGTTCCATTCAGCAGTATCTGTTATACCGGGTTACTCTTTATAACATTCATAATAAGAACTCAAATGGATTTTAATGGAAACATTAGGAACAGTAATAAGATCAGGACCAAGTAAATAAGGAAAATATACTGATTTTAAATAGGTGAAATTGCCCCTAAGAACTTGAGAATGTAGCAGTCGGTCATGCACTACTACTAAAGTTCACGTTTCTGTATTGTATACATGTTTCCATTGTGGTTCTTTTACTCGAGTGATGAAGGGAAGCTGTACTACCTTAAGCTGCACCCACGAGTAACCAATACCACACACAACCTGCTTTGCAAGTAATAATTTGCTTGTTGGAATGACGTCAATTTACGCACAACATGCAAAGAATCAAAAACATGGATGCCTCCTAACCACAAGCCAGCCGAGTCCCTGAGACAGGTAGTGTATAGTCTCAGACTCGTACAGGCAGCGTTGTGGATTTAGAAATCAAGAATGGGAAGACCTGTGTCGCCCGCACTTTCATTACGTCTAGCACTGAAAAATCTTTATATGAAAAATTATTTAATAGAAAATAAAACAGGAGGAGCACAACAGCACTATGTTCTGAAGATTCGGTGAAGGTTTGGTAGAAATCGGTGACAGGTTTGGGAGGAGTTACAGATTAACAATGCTTGTGAAGAAGAGACAAAGTCTACGGAAACCTCAGGAAGGGATTTAATAGGAAATCAATAAAATAGGAGCAGAGCAGCAGTGTGGGGTAAATAAAGTTTGGTTGAAAGAAGTTGACAGGTTGAGGAGCAGTTAAGGACACAAGATAACACATAGTGATCCCAAACTTTTGCTCCTTAATAATGTGTTTACTTAAGAATAATCATAAAATGTCAAAATCTAAAAAGATGTTTCTAAGAATGCACAGTCAGTTTGTGTTGACGCCCTGTGGGGTTTATTACAGTTTATATTCTGGATTTAGATATAATTATAATAACAACAATAATAAGGGTCCTTAAATAAGCAGAATAATAGAACTGTGTGTTAGTCTGGTGTCAGTGTGCACATCATCTTACGCCAGGTACTGTGCAGTGAAGGTAACGTTGCGTGTGCTGGCTGGTGCCTGATCCGGATCCCAATCCCATTTCAGCACATAATTCATGTTAAGCGTCTGAAGGTCGACCTTCTGCGGGACAGGTAACACGACACAAACTGCAGACACGAGCAGAGATATTTACATTAACATCAATATCACACTGGTATAAACAGGAAAACACACTACTGTCCTGGTACTAACATTCCTCCACACACACACACACACACACACACGTATCACTCAGGTCACGGGGATGTTGGGGACTATCTTAGCTGACCCTGGGTGAAGGGCGGGGTACACCCTAAACAGCTTGCCAGTCCACTGAAGGGCCAACAACACACAATGATTGACATTCTTAGCCAGGGGCAATCAAGAATAGCCAATCAGCCGATGTCTTTGGACTATGGGAGGAAACAGGAACACCCGGAGGAAACCCACACGAGGACAGGGGTAACATGGAAAATCTACACAAAAACGCCCTTGCTAAGCCCAGCACCTTCCTGCTGTCAGGTGGACGTGCTAACCACTACGCTACCGCGCCACCCGGAAGAGTTAATAATAGAGTACACTATAATGTAGATCAACTGCATTGTTGTCATCGTTACACAAATTAAGCTATCAATCAACTTACCAAACCTGTTTACTGTGTGTGTGTGTGTGTGTGTATTGTAACAGGTATACACACTGCAAAATAGCACATTTGTTTACATTAGACCCCATGTTGCCCAAGTTCGAGTTGAACAACCGCACAGTTACACAACATAAACGCCAATCGAATGGACGAGGCAAAGGAACAAAGAAAATCACACAGCTGCTAAATAAAATGTCTCTCCGTCACCACACAGGTCACAATCTATGTGAATCTATGTGACAGGTCACTAATTTCTATGGTTACATCAGTATCTAAATAGTATTAAATCAGGTCATATAAATTGTGTAACTGAGAGCCAGAGGGTGAGATCATGTTCAGGCTCGTGTAAAGGCTTTGGAAGGGGATGGGACCGATTCTTATCACACCCTGAAAGATAAAAGCCCTGAATAATCGGATATTCAAGTTTTTATAATATGAAATTTAAATCAGGAAAATGCTTCTCACAGCCTGAAGTGCAAAAAATCCACCTGGTAAGTTGTTGAAAAGTAAATAAATGACGAAGGGAACCAGACTCATCTCACAATATAAGTTACATCCTCATCAACTGAAATCAACAGAGGTCAAAATATCTACATCTGGGCTTTAATGGGTAAATTGAATAAGTTTTATACCTAGTACACTATTTCAGGTACAGCTCTAAGGGTTGTTTACGACATGTAATGAGAGACACTAGATGAGTTGGCATGGAATGACCCGTATGTAAACACTCATATCTCAGACACGCCTAAGGACTGAACACCAGTTCAAACGAGGCTCTCAGCAAGAAACAAAAATCCAACCCAGCCAAATAAACCAACTCTATAAGAGGAAGCAGAAATAAACATGTTTTTACAGTCGAGCCTCTGGAGAGCATGAACAATACCCTTTTAACACACACACACACACGCACGCACACACCTCGTGAGGGGAAGTTAGCCACATGACTCACTGTGTGAGACTACACTTTTACACACGTTCCACACTCGGAGGATGTGGTTCTCTGTGGTGCCGTGCACTGCTGAACACTGCAACATTAACCTGAGCGCAGAACACAACCTGACACGCTAACAAAACACATAACACTATTAACACACATCTATTCAGGAATACACCAGGGCAGTCTGAAGGCCTGAATCAGGGCTCGCACATCGTTTCTAAACAAAGACAATTTACTGAGGAACTATAAAAACGTCATCAATTCAGCATTATTATTATTAATTATTATCGTTATTATTCATGATTATTCTTTATTATTATTTATTATTATTATTCATTAATAATTATTATCATTATTATTCATAATTATTCATTATTATTATTCATTATTATTATTAACTATTACTATTATTCATTATTATTATTATTATTTATTATTATTCATTATTATTCATTATTATCATTATTATTCATGATTATTCTTTATTATTATTTATTATTCTTTATTATTATTTATTATTTATTATTATTATTCATTATTCATTATTAATTATTATTGTTATTATTCATGATTCTTCTTTATTATTATTTATTATTCATTATTATTATTATTCATTATTATCGTTATTATTCATGATTATTCTTTATTATTATTTATTATTATTATTCATTATTAATTATTATCGTTATTATTCATGATTATTCATTATTATTATTCAATATTCATTATTATTATTATTAACTATTACTATTATTCATTATTATTATTATTCATTATTAAAACAATGTATTATTATTATAATTAGAAGTAGTAGTAGTACATTAATAATAATAAAAAGTAAATAAGTAAAATATATTCAGTACTGTGTAAGAGTAACAATGACTACTTTATAAAATACTGTTTTACTTGAATGTTGATATTAAGTTTTCTACATTATCATTATTTACTTCAAAATTCGATTTCAAACATTATTTCTTTCAACAAAAAGAAAAAACATCAGTATTTGTAAAGAAAATAAAACATCTTTATGTAACAGATCGTATTTTCATACGAAAAACACAATGAAGTCTCTCAGTTGAACTGAAAGATGAGACACAAGTATAAGAGTCAGAGTTTCGAGAAGAGCTTCAACTTGTGTCTCCTTCAACTCCTGCAGCTCATTTCCTTACAAACCTGCACAGATCGTAGCGGACAGAACTGACATGGCTTTTATAAAGTGGTTTTACTGCAGCGTATTACTTTACTACTTAATATAAGAGATTTTAATGGAGAAACGTGTTTATTTAATGTCTTTATTTACAGTAATATTGTACATGTGGCTAAGACTTTTAAACACAGTGCCATGTGCTGTATATAGAATAACTGAACAGAAAATAAACCATTCCTGAGGAAGTGGCTGTCACAGAAGCACCAACTTCCACTTTACAAATCTCTTCAAAATTCATAAACAGAAACCACGTGCACCAGACTCTTTAGTAACAGGATAAACACGAGACCAGTACAGGATGAGATCCACTTGAATCCACTTTAATAAAGCAGTGATATAGTTTTTGGTAAAGATCTGAGAGTAACCAGTTATTAAACCCTTCACTTACAGAACCTTAAGTCTTGTGAGTAGTTTGATTTATAAACAGATTCAGAATATACTACATGAGAACAGTGTAACGTGGTTACTGATATCTCAGGATAATAAGAAATGATTGAATAAGGTGAAGTATGGTGCAGAGAATTATTCGATCCAATGGTTGTTTGGTTACAGCCGAATTTTACTATTGTTTTATTAGTCATTCGAATTTTGTTTTCAGAGTGGACAGTCATGTTACTGTGTTGCATATGCAAATTGGCAGTAATCATTCAAATTATCCCATGGCAATGGTGCAATACCATATATTTCATGGCTCTCAACCAATCCTCCTGAACAGCTCACCGGACCATCGCAGCAACACCCACACAAGCACACTCAAACATGACAACATGCAAACTCTACAAAGAGGTCTCGAACCCATGACCTTCTTTGCTGTGAGGCGAACTAACCACCGCACCACCTTGATAACAGCTATGAAAAACACAGCATGGGAGATAACAATAATACAGATAATAAAGGTTACATATTATTAATTTGCCGTCAAACTCTACAACTCCTCACTTAGGGAGAGGAGGACATACAGTACAGAGAACAGTAAAGAAGTGGGGTAGCCATTTACATTCACATTTACTTGTGCAACACATGCACACACAGAAATGGACACTTTTACTTTGGTCCAATACCTTTATTCTATGGTGCAATAACTTTATTCTATGGTTCAATAAACTCACTCTATGGTGTAATAACCTCACTCTATGGTGTAATAACCTCACCTAATGGTGTATATACCCTCACTCTATGGTGTATATACCCTCACTCTATGGTGTATATACCCTCACTCTATGGTGTATATACCCTCACTTTATGGTGTATATACCCTCACTCTATGGTGTAATAACCTCACTCTATGGTGTAATTACCTCACCTAATGGTGTAATAACCTCACTCTATGGTGTAATAACCTCACCTAATGGTGTATATACCCTCACTCTATGGTGTAATAACCTCACTCTATGGTGTATATAACCTCACTCTATGGTGTATATACCCTCACTCTATGGTGTATATAACCTCACTCTATGGTGTATATACCCTCACTCTATGGTGTATATAACCTCACTCTAT
>JAOUQZ010074367.1:0-18112 GCA_028564935.1 Neosilurus hyrtlii
GGCACCCCAGACCTAGACATGCATATTGCTGAGTACTCTGCTGCCCTAATTGATACTTTGTCAAAAAATTATGAACGCATGACCAAGGAGGCTCCAGCCATCTCAAAAATACACACACACCCCTTTCAAGTGGGTGACATTGTCCTGGTGAAATCCTTAAAGCCCAGGAAACTGGGTGAGTGCAAATATGAGGGTCCAGCAGAGATAGTCTCGATCACATTTACTGCTGATCTTTTTCCACAGTGGATCCATGCAACCAGACTGAAAAAATACCCAAAGGGCACCCTATTTTTACCACATGTTTGAATATCTTGTCTATTACTATGTTTTCTTGTTTTTCAGGACTTAAGTGACTGTTTATACTCATAAGTTCTCTACAGGCACTCTTTTGACCTCTAATAGAAAAGCCACCATCTAGACCCTTCATGGAACCTCTTCTGTGATAGGACATCCTCCCTCGTGCAAGACCTGCACGTGTAAAATACAGGGCACGACCACCAGCGACTACTAGAAGACTGATGGAACAAAGAACCAGTGACCAGTATGGCTATTTTTATCCTAATTGGCATTCTAACGCTTGGGGCAGGGTTACTCACACAAGCGCACCCACACACCCACACTCCCAGATGCTAGCCGAATATAATATTGTGTTTATTATGTCTGTGTGTCCCTACATGTATATGTGTCTGGTGACCCTGGCTAATCTACGCTGTCGTGCAAAACATGAGGGAAGAGTGGGAATTTGAGGGTTTTTCTCCCACTCCTGGTTCACCTTAAGAAGAAGCTATACGCCTGTATATTAGAGAGTCTTGCCCCTGTTAATATGCCTTGTTTCTGTACTCACTACTTCATGAGTTCTGGACCATCTTTTTAATCTTGCCTCTCGTCTGACGGCTAAAGTGTGGAGAAACAGGTGAAAGTTCTGCCTGAGTACTGATAATGATGCAAAGGTTATTTTCATTGATATCCACACACAAATTGTTGTCACAACTTTAGCGAGTTGTGAGTTATCTATTAATAGTTTAATGCAGAAAGACCCAGAAACAAGCATCAACTAATGGTCACTGTAATAAATGTCTGGCAGTGAAGGTAGGAAATTTGGTAATATGCAGTAATGTGCAGTTCCACACACCAGGCCATAACTGATAATTTAATCAACGACCTTTCACTCCCAAACCTGCGTCTCTGGACATTAGGCCACAAAGGTCCCTGGACAAAAAGTGCCTGCACATCAGAATGCAGTGTAAGAAAATGTGGCACATAAGTAGCCTGGTGGAGTTGGTGTTTTTATTTATTTATTTAAATCTTCTTATTTTTTTAACCTGGTTTAATATCTTTATTCCAACAATTTAATAAACATAGAGTGTGAAAAAGAGATTTTACAGGTTTTCAGTAGCTTTTAATTAATAAAAAATTTACAACACTACTTTTACACTTATACTGTAGAAATAAAAACTGAAAAAATCAACAAATGACAGATTGGTAGATAATGGTTTAGAGTAGATAATGGTCATGACATTACTGCAGAAAGCAATTTGTCTTGAGTGGTGTGTGTGTGTGTGTGTGTGCGTGCGCGCACATGCAACAAGGCATTTGATCCCTTTTTCTAGCGACAGTTTCTATAGCAACCATTAAATATTCCACATATTTCTGTATCAGATTCAGAGCTAAATTTAGACTGAACACTCTGCTTCAGTACCATACAGTATGCTCTCAATTATCACATTTAAAAATGTATTATGTAATAATAATTATATGAACCAGTTTAACATGTTAGGATTTGTATCCATGCAGTGCCATTTAAGTAAGCAGTGCTGCACACCACAGATAATAATCCCACACTGAAAGCAGTGATGGAATTCTCATTACCCAGGGTTGAGAGTATCCTTAATGTTAATGTTAAGTTCCTTAACATTAGAGATTTCAGTAAGAAGCTTGCTTAGTAAGAACTTCACTGGCTGTCTGTTATAAGCAAAGCACACAATGACAAAAGGAATATCAAAGGAAAACACATGAAACACACAAAAATTATATTAGGACAAATCCTTATTTTATTTCTTCCCAAATAAATAAGTGAGAAACTACAGGCAATAAATGGTGCAAGTAAAGCAATGGTTTTACATAGCCAGTTGAACTAACTTGAATTTAATGAGGTGATGCATGACACATATTAAAATATCTGTAAATGCCACAAATCATTAGTCCACATTGCTCACATCTACATTTTATTCAAAACTTTACAATGATCCACAGTGTCTTTGAATTTTGATAAATTATTGATAATTTAAAAGACAGGTGATCAAATATGCAAATTAAACCAAATATGCAAAGTAACCATACAAATGCAGAAATGAAGAATTTTAACCAGAAAGGTGTTGTACTTACTATATTAGTGATTTTTTTCTTTGGTGGTTTGAATGGTTGCATTGACATAACTGTGGTACCGGATGCTTATAGGTCACTGATATTTTTGGCATGACCTCCACCTACTTGAAAGCAATTTGAAAGGCCAATTACCTAAAATTACAAAAATAATAAAAGTAAAGATTAAAAGTCATCAAACCCTTTATGTCATCAAGACACTTAAGCAGTGGTCTGACAGAATATGCATCACTCTTTTTAAGAAGGACATACATTTGGAAATAATCTGCATAACAGTGGAAAGCAATATCTTCATCTTTATCTGCTTAATCTGGGGTCGGATTGTTGGGGCAGCAGCCTAAGCAGTGAGGTCCAGACATCCCTCTCCCCAGCCACTTCCTCCATCTCTTCCGGGAGGACACAGAGGCGTTCCCAGACCAGCCGAGAGACATACTCCCTCCAGTGTGTTCTGGATCGACCCAGGCTTCTCTTCTCGGTTGAACATGACCAAAAACCACATCAGGGAGACGTTCGGGAGGCATTCTAATCAGATGCTTGAGCCACCTCAACTGGCTCCTCTCAATGCGGAGGAGCAATGGTTCTACTCTGAGCTCCTCCCAAATGACCAAACTTCTCACCTTATATTTGAGGGAGAGCTCTGCCACCCTGTGAAGGAAGCTCATTTTAGCAACTTGTATTCGTGGTCTTGTTCTTTTGGTCATTACCCCATGCTCATGACCATATGTGAGGTTTGAAACATAAATCGACTGGTAAGTTGTGAGCTTTGCCTTCTGGCTCAGCTCCCTCTTCACCACGACAGACCAGTACAAACTCTGCGTTAACAACTGAGGCTGCACTGATCTGCCTGTCTATCTCCTGCTCCATCCTTCCCTCACTCGTGAACAAGACCCCGAGATACTTGAACTCCTCCACTTGGGGCAGGACTACATTCCAGACCTGGAAGGTGTATTCCCACCCTTTCCCAGATGAGAACCATGGCCTCGGACTTGGAGGTGTTGATTCTCATCCTGGCCACTTCACACTTAGCTGAGAATTGCTCCAGCGAGAGCTGGAGGTTCCGTCCTGATGAAGCTAAAAGAACAACGTCTTCCTCAGAGACGAGATCCTATGGCCACCAAACCAGAACCCCTCATCGCCTTGGCTGTGCCTAGAAATTCTATCCATAAATATTATGAACAGAATCAGTGACAAAGGATAGCCTTAGCGGAGTCCAACCCCCACTGGAAATGAATTCAACATGTTGTTACTAATACAGACCAAGCTCTGGCTCCAGCAATACCGAGATTGAATGGCCTGTAAAAACGAGTCCAGTAAACCATATTCCTGGAGCACGCCCCACAGAACCATGGACAGGCTGGGCAAACTCACACGCCTCCTCCAGGATCCTGTAGAGAGTGTAAAGATGGTCAAGAGTGCTGCAGCTGGGACAAAAACCACATTGTTCCTCCTGAATCTGAGGTTCAACCATCGGTCGGATCCTCCTCTCCAGTACTCCTAAATAGACTTTCCCAGGTAGGCTAAGGAGTGTGATTCCATGATAGTTGGAACACACTTTTCGGTCACCTTCTTTAAAAAGAGAAACTACCACCCCAGTTTGGCAATCCACAGGTACAGCCCCTGATGACCACATGATGTTGCAGAGACATGTCAACAAAGACAGTCCTACAACACTCAGAACCTTGAGGTATTCAGGGTGAATCTCGTCCACCCCTGGCCACTGAGGAGCTTTTAAACTAACTTGGCAACCTTTGCCCCCATGGGCAGGCCTCCCTCTGAACTCCCAGGCTCTTCCTCTTTCACAGATGGCGTGTTGGTGGGATTGAGGAGGTCCTCGAAGTATTCCTTCCACCTCCCGACTACATCCCAAGTCGAGGTGAGCAGCTCCCCACCTCCACTGTAAACAGTGTTTGTGGAGTACAGCTTCCCTCTCCTGAGGCGTCAGATAGTGGTCTAGAACCTTTTCGAGGCCAGGCTTTTTTCCAGACCCTTACCAAACTTCTCCCACACCCAAAATTTTGCATCAGTCTGCGGCACATTTGGCCTGTAAGTACCAGTCCGCTGCCTTGGGAGACCCACAGGCCAAAAGTTCTTTAGCTTGACGGCACCCCTCACCACAGGTGTCCACCACCTGGTTTGGGGGTTGCCCCCACGACAGGGAATGGAGACCATTCGGCCACAGCTTCTGGCTGCCGCCTAAATATTGGAGACATGGGACAATGTCCATTTGGACCTCCATTGGGATGTGGTTGTATCTCTGCTGGAGGCTCCTTACCCACCAGGGAGGTGACATTCCATTCCCCAAAGCCAGAGTCAGTAGCTGAGGATTAGTCTGGCTGCCACCCTTGTGTCCCATGTCTCCTCTTTGGACTGGGCCCGACCAGGCTCCAAGAATGCAATATCATGCTTCCAAAGTACAGAGCCCACTGGGAGTAAGAAGCAAGAGAAAAGAAGAGGGCCTAAAACTGAGCCCCCTGCGGGACTTCACATGAAAGGGAAGCAGAGGACGATACACAGTCACCAATGCTGACACAGAATATTTGGTCTGGTAAGTATGCCCTAAACTACTCCAGTGCTGTCCCCCTAATACCCACCCACTGTTCTAAATGAGAAATTAAGATATCATGATCCACTGTGTCAAAGGCAGTTCAATCTAAGAGCACAAAAATGACAGTCAACAGAATCAATTGTTAAAAAGATATCATTAAAAACCCTCAAAAGGGCAGAAATATACCATTCAGAAATTGTCACTAGTTGACTTTTGCAATGTGAATTTTTTTATTTTCATGTACACAAGAATAGGACTTTAAAGAATCAGTTCAATCTTTTTGGTGTTGGCTTTACTCGATCTGCCCCGTCTGTCGAACAAAATTTCTTTTTCACTGATGAACTGCACCTCAGTGTAGTTGTCTGGCTTACGATAGGTCCTAAATTTTTGGCGGTAGGCCTCTGGTAACAGCTCATAAGTCTTCAGGATGGCAGCCTAGGCCACATGATAGCAGAAGCTTCTTGGCTTTTGCCTGTTAGCACGCTTTGCAGTAGGAACGACCATGTTTTTTCTGGCCATTCAAGGTTTTTGGCATTTTTTTCATTTATTTGTCAACTGCATCTTTGTTAAAGGTGGATTACACAGCTTCACCTGTTTACCATAATCAAATTTTGGCTGCGACTCTTTTTAGGAGGTTGAAGTTCACCTCCTTGTTGGCCCATCTCTATTTTTTTCATCTCCATGTCTATTCAGCATTTCTTATTTTCTGTCTCCTCCTCTATTTTCCATTCAGCAATTTTCTAATTTTTGGTGCCGAATTTCTCTGTCTCCACCCTTAATTACCCCTGAAATGCTTCGGGAGTCATCAGAGTCTTGCTCAGAATCATCTTTTCCTTTCATCACTATTACATTTTTCACTTAAAGTTTTTTGTATTGCTTTCCTTATGTCTGCTGTCTTCTTCGATTTCTTCTTCACGTTAATCTTGAAGTGTGTAGCAATCTTTTTTAATTCCTCTATTTGAAAAATCTTCAAACTCGCCAGGTTGGATTAGTTAAAAAGTCTGTTAACTCAGATATTGTGCTACAATTAATGGCTCAATACAAACAAAACTGTTCTCGGACAAGCTCCCAATTTGTGACGTACTGACACGAGCTCCAGAAATGTTCGGAACCAGGTCAGCCAAAGAAGTTGGTTTGGCGATTTATTATGAATGAGCCAATAAATGTAACAATTAGTAATAAATCAGTAGATGGAGAGGCGGTCATAAGCCCATTGTCCCAGAGTGTAGGAGATGAGAGGCAAAGACTGAAGAGCACTTGCGATAGAAGTCTTGGATCTTGAGGCAAAGTTTGGTTGTCCAGGTTTCAGCATAGTCATAAGAGAGTGGTCTTTGCACTTATATAGTAAAAGTCCTTTGTGACATCATCAACATACAGAACAATTGGTAGACTTTGTCATAGTAGACCTCTGGATGACAGCATCATCATCATCACTACATCACATATTAGTAATTTCTAATTTTAGACTTCTCTAAAACACTATAGATATAAAGCAACGACTCTTCAAACCAAACTATCATAAGACATCAAACTGCTACGTTTGTACATGAATACACCAACAAATTTCCTGCGGCTTTTACAGAAAAACAGAACTGACAGTAATCAAGAATTCGCTATATAAAACAAAATCAAAAAGACATATTACAAACATATCATAACAACCACCAAAGTACCGAATACAGTCACAAAGAGAGAAAAAAAAATTATATATATATATATATAAGGGCCCGGAGGCAATCCCCCTTCACCAAGGCAGAGGGCCCGCACCACGCCCAGGAGAACCAGGCCCCCCAGACAACCACCCAGTGCAGGCCAGCACCCACCCTTCGACCCCCTCCCCCGCCCTCACCTTGAGATCAAAAGTTTGTTAATAACTGGTAGTAGAGAACAATATTCCATGAAGTATGCTCCTTAAACAGAATCCTTAAATACTTTGAGTATAAAAAGGTGTGAGTATTAACAGATGCTGATGGTCATTTGATGAATGAATCAGGTGACTAATATTGGTCAGATGCATACAGGGAAGTGTACACTGGATTCAGATGAGGCAGTAATATGGCCCCCAAGGAACTGACCCCAGGAGCGAGTTTTGATTTTGGGGGTCCTCGGAAGAGAACCTGGTTTATCAGAGTGGTTCAAGGATGTCTTTGGCTGCTGTCCAACATTTTTACTCTGGTCCATAACCCTCCCAATTTACTATATATCCCAGGCTCCCAAGTCTGCATCTACAATATAGAAGGCCCTTACTGTGTATGCAGGTTTTCTGCCAATGTTGAGTGGCTCCCGGAAGTTAAGACCTGAAATCAGACCTGTACCGGTTGGTGTTTTCTTTGTGTTGCGCAGTAGCAGCTTCGATGTGTTGGTGGGATTGTTACCATATTTGTCCAAAAGACATTGAATTCAATGACACAAGGCTCAGTGTTTCTTCAGATTTTACGAGTTTGCATTAATATTCCTGCTCATTTTGGGGCTGTTCGGGGCTGTTTAGGGTTGATCCTACACCTGACAAGAGCTTCTGGATATTGGATTACAAAACTCAGACTGTTTTAGCAACAACCTTCATCTTATTCCAGAGCTCAGAACAACACCCAATGCTACACAGGCTACCTAGCTGACCGGAAGTGCTCGCAGGCGGTGTAGAGACCGTAAACAAAGGCTAGGGAAGCGCGGAGAGATATGAGCTAAGCTAAAGCTAACACCACGCTGGCTTTCTTTACCTAGCATTTTCCTCGGTAATGTGCGATCCTTGGTGAACAAAATGGATGAATTATGACTTTGGATCACCCACAACAGAATTATGGACTGTAACGTCATGATATTCACGGAAACATGGCTACACAGCAGAATACCTGACAATGCTATCGAGCTAGCCGGGTGCCATATTCTCTGGGTGGACGGAATAGCAGGTGACTCCAGTAAGATAAAAAAGGCGAAGGATTGTGCATTTATGTCAACATGGCTTGGTGTACAAACTCTGTCATTGTTGGAAGACACTGGTCAGCTAACCTAGAATTTCTATCTGCCAAGGGAGTTTACTTCTACAATGATAACAGCTGCATATATACCCCAAAATGCTAATGTTAAGCTTGCTATGACTGAACTTCATGCAGCCATTAGCAAATAACAAAATGCACACCCAGAGGCTGCATTCATTGTGGCAGGTGACTTTAACCACTCCAACCTCATGCCAGAGCTTCCCAAATTCAACCAACATGTCTCCTGCCACACCAGAGAGGACAAAACCTTGAATCATGTCTATACTAACATCACTGGAGCCTACATGGCAACCCCTCTCCCCCACCTGGGACAGTCTGATCACCTTTCTATGTTTCTCACCCCCAAGTACACACCACTCATCAACCCTGTGAAGCCATTTGTGAAGACCATCAAAGTATGGCCAGCAGGGGTAGGCACTGTACTCCAGGACAGGTTTAAAGACACAGATTGGAGTACGTTTGCCTCTCAGGCTACCTGTGGCTCTCATACAGACATTGACTGGTACACTTACTCAGTATTGGCTCATATAAACACTACAGTTGACAGTGTTACAACAGACAGAAAGATCATCACATAACCTAATCAGAAGCCATGGATGAACTGGGAAGTGTGGCTTCTGCTGAAGGCCTACACAAAGCCTTCAAATCAGGTGACACACAAGCCTACAGGGTGAACCTGAAAAAGGGGCATCAAGAAGGCCAAGTATGACCAAAAGCTGAAGGTGGAGAAACACTTTGTAAATTCTGACCCTGGCGCATGTCAGAGGGCATTCAGGTCATCACTGATTACGAGCCCAGCAACTCCACACTGTCATGAATGTGTCCTTCCTCAATGAGCTAAATGATTTTTATGCTCGTTTCGACAAGGACAACAAGGACAATTCCATAAAGACCAAGCCTTGGACGACGACCAGATGACACTTTCCTCCATAGACATCCATAATGCATTGCTGAATTAACAGAGTGTTCAGAGCTTGTGCTGAACAGCTTACAGGGGTCTTCACAGACATATTCATCCTGTCTCTTGCCCAAGCAACAGTACCAGCATGCTTCAAGACCGCTGCTATAGTGCCAGTGCCGAAATACTCCTGTACATATACACTGAGTGATATGGGTGGTGTACATGTGTACCATTCGTGTCGTTCAGTGTATATGTACATGTACACCATTCACATCATTACATGTACATGCCTACACTGTTATAGTCATTACAGTGCTTTTCTCTCACTACTGTATGTACATTCTTAGCACACTGTATATCCGTTCACTACACTCCTATATATCTATATTTATCTATCTATCTATCTATCTATCTATATATATATATATATATATATATATATATATACACACACACACACACACACACACACACACACACACACACACACATATAGCACATCTGTGCATATACGTTCATAGCACATTGTATATCTGTATCTATACACATACATATATTTTAATATATAGACACATATAGCACATCCGTGTATATACATTCATAGGGCACTATATCTGTTCACTACACATCTGTATATATGTACATACATTTAGACACATATTGCACATCTGTATATTTGTCCATATTACACCTGTATATTTGCTGTTCTGTATAGTACTATAAAACATCTGTAAATCTACCACACTTCATCAGTATATTGCTCTTCTGTAAATTAATGCTAATTTATTCCCACCTTTTTCACTGCCCTTATCTGTATCTGTACAAAACTGCTCCCAACTGTACATACAACGTATTCTGTATATATTGCACTCTCTGCTCTCTGCATTTCTGATTAGACGCTAAACTGTATTTTGTTACTCTGTAATTATACGTGTGTAATGACAATGAAGTTGAA
Source organism: Neosilurus hyrtlii (assembly GCA_028564935.1). NCBI lineage: Eukaryota > Metazoa > Chordata > Actinopteri > Siluriformes > Plotosidae > Neosilurus > Neosilurus hyrtlii. The sequence goes on from JAOUQZ010074367.1 coordinate 9,780, forward strand.
TCTAATCTAATCAAATCTTTTGGCAGTATTGTTATGATATGCCTGGTTAACCTATTTTGCTGAAGGAACTAGGTTCAATCTGGCTCAAGTAAATATTCTGTGTAGTTAAATAACTGAGCTAATCATTCAGTCACAGTAAATTCCTAGACAGTTTTGGTGTCAAAAGTCCATCACTGTGATTAATAAAATTCTCTCTTTTATATCACAAAACAATATATAAACACCACTGGTACCTTGAAATATATTATTTTGATGGAAAAAGAAAGTTTTAAGATTATAACGAGATTCCGTATGTATCAGTTGTGGAGAAGATACGTTGTATATTATAATATTACTTACATTACTGATGCACTATGTAGCCATATAATATTATTAAATTCTTACAAATTGCACAAGTTTGTTTGTTTTTTACAAAATAGAGGTCACTGAACTGTATCCAGCTTAACTCAACACTTTAAACAATAAATTTCCATTGGATTACCACAAATCTAATTTTAACTGTGAGGTAAAAGGTAGTTTTGGCAGTATTGCTACCATATGCCTGGTTAAACTATTTTGCTGGATTAAGTAAGTTTAATTCCAGCAGAAGTAATAATTCTGTGTAATTAATTTCCCTCATTTGAGCTTATCGGTAAGTCACAAATTACTACACAGTTTGTTTATCAAAATTTATATCACAAAATAAACTCCTGCATATTAATTGCTTTTCAAATGCAGCCCTGTAGTTTGATTGACTGATTCTGTGAGCTAAACAGAAAAAACGGATCTTATATATCATCAGTGATATGAAACATATTGCTTCAGTGATTCCAAATATAAAATTTCAGTGAAATGGGATTATTCATTTTTATTAATACTTATTCAATTCCTACATGGGGCAGTGGTGTCCTGGTGGTAGGGTGCTGAATTCCTGATCCCAAGGGCGGGGGGTGGGGCTGTCACTATCAAAGGGATGTCACTGCTGTCCCCCCAGTGCAGCCAACTGGGTTATCAAAGGCCGGCCATGTCTCACTGTCTGTGATGAGAGGCATGTAAAAGAACCATTGCTGATTTTCGTGAAGAGTAGGCTGCATAGCCATCAACGAGTTTCTGCCCTGCGGTGGCCTGGCGAGTTGTCCAGGGTGTACTCTGCCCTCGCCCAGAGATGGGCACCAGCCTCCCCGCGACCCTAATTAGGAATAAGCAGTTCAGAAAATAAATTACTGAAAGAAACTATGTTACGTATATAAAATAAACATTACATATACATTAAATATACATAAAGTTCCTACATAAAAATTATATATAACACATTAGACAGTAATAAATGAAATAAAGTCTATATTTAGTTTAATGACACTTTGCTTTTAAAAGATAGTAGTCTGAAGTACAGTTTGTGTAGTTTTACCAGGAAATGAGCTGATAAGATTTACTTGCAGAACCAGCCACATTTCTTGAGGAGATTTTGACTCTCACATTTGATTCTTTGCATGCAAAGCCCAGCAGCCCTCATTATATTTTTGTCTGTAAATGTATAAATATGCTGTTTTCTTTATTGACATGCAAACATTTTTTCCCTGTAACATTTTATTTTTGTGCAACTAATGTTTAAAAATCTAAAATGTTTTTGTACTGACTTGCTAATGTACGAGTCATAAAATAAATAAATAATATATAAGTAATAATAATTCAAAAAAATGTGCTTAAGCTTTTTGCACAATACTGTACATGTTTGCAACATCTGCATAATCAAGTAGTCTAGTTTATAGTCACATGAAATAAAAATACATGATTTTTCATTTATATCATTTATATGGTTTTAGATATCAAGACAACATAAAAATCATCTGGTTCTTACCAGGTTTTAAAACCATGTAACTCTAACCTCAAATGTAAAACAACACCCAACAGATAAAACATGATTTTTTCAGTCTCTTACATTGATGTGAAGGGCACATTGGGCATAGGACATTGGGCATCATTCATGAATATCTTCTTAAGAATTTTTTTTAATTTTCTCTTAAGAAAATTTTAAAGAAAACTTTACATTAGATTTGTTCACAGCTTTCATGGATCCCGTTGTCTTTGTAAATTGAACACGCGTGCAATTTGCTTATATTATCATAGATTAATGCCCCTAAATCCCCATGAAAGCACACACAACTTCATGAAGATAGAAATGCTGGAATCTAAGACAAAGAAAAATTTTTACTTCCTCTAAAGCAAAAAGTACTGCTGCTGGACACTAGTTTCAGATGAGATATTCAGTAGTGTGGTTAGTGGATATAAAAACATCAGAGTAAAGCCTGTCACACAGTGAACACAGTGAATGTGCACCACTGAAGGAAAAAAAGTGGTTTATCCTCAAGGCAAGAAGCTCCTAAAACAAAACAATACAAAAAACAGCCCAAAAAAGTGTGAGATGCTGGCCACTGGATGTCGGCTGGCTGGCCCTGAATTGTCAGAGCTGGACCATTATATCTCAGTGTGCCACTAGAGGTGCACATCAATACTGACTTGTGTCTTCTGCCTATGGTTTCAAGGTAATGTGCTGACCAAGAATCAGAAGGTATTACTTTATTTAATTCAGGTTTAAGAATTTAACTCTAGCTTTTAATTAAAAGCTTTAGCAATATGTGCCCATTTGCTTTCTGGAAGTAGATTTGGTTTAGGAACCCTGAGTCATGAGCAGAAATCTGTGAGGCTTTTAGTAATTTCTTAATACTTCCTTGAACTTAAATTGATAACATGAACTTAAATTGATAACATGAAGTGACCCTTGTGTTGGCATCTTTCAAATGGTGGAGCCACTGGAGCAGGGGGTAATCTGTACACAGGGTGAATGAGTGCCCCAGTAGGTAAAGTGAAGTTCTGAAGTGCTCCCCAGCACAAAACAGCCCCTGCCCTCTGTCTGATCTAACTTGCCTCTAACTGCAAGACAAAAGGGAAAAAGTCAGGTGCATGCAACAGCAGGCCCCCCACACAAAACCACTTTTACTTAACAAAAATTTGCATGGCTCCTTCTGCTGGATTGGATCTGGTGGCTGCTTTTTAATGAGTTCGGTTAGTGTGCTGGTGATATCTGACAAAACCTACCTGTTGCTGTATGATTCCTCCACTATTATCGGCATGTCAAGCATCACCTTGTGTTTATTTCTTACCTAATTTTTCTTGTACTTAGGCAACCTATATGGGCGACTGCATTAACCATGCCAAGAAGGGTCATAATATGGTGATTCAGAGGCAAGATGACATTTGCAAATTCTTTCTGAAACTGTCCACAGAGGACCAGGGTGAATTTGATAACATTTTTATATCCTCTATTCCCAGCTCTGCAATCTACTGTAGGCCCATCACCAGAGACACAGAAAGCTATTCAATTCACAATTTTGGGAGCTTGAGGCTTGGTATCATGGTATCTAGTGTGTAGGAACATCAGCCATGTACAAATATTATCATCAAATAATTTAATTCTTTAAAATTTGTCTAAAATCATCTATAAAATCTCACTTTAGAAATCTCCCCTTCTGCAATTTAGTCTTAGTTTACACAAAGTCCTCAAGAGGGTACTAAAAGCCTTTATTTGACCCAAAAGGTCCTTCCTGTAAGTCTAAAAAGCATCATAAATCATTGGAGGAAGACATCTTTTTACACAAATCCCAATAACCAGCCTAGGATCATAATATTTCCCACCAGGTGTTCAAAGGAATGCATCTTCCTGAGTAAACTGAGTAATTACTAAACCCCTTTCGTCGCATGGACTGAATGTAATATAACATTTCATAAAACTGAACAATTTCATAACAAACTGTGCTGTTAAACTTGTATAACCCAGGTGTCAGAAATGTGTGGATCTCCACACATGCACCCGCACACACATAAACAAAAGGAAAACTGGGTGTTATTTCTTAGAATGTGTATTTGTATGACCAAGTAATGTTCATTGTGAAACTGTGTATATGCAATTAATATCTGTGGTAAAGGAATGTATCCATGTGATAAATGAATTCATCTCATCTAAAGTACTTAATCAGCCAGAAGCCTATGATCTATTTAGCCAAATATAACAGTACTCATATTTAAATGAAGCTCATGTTCACCTGAACACACATTTGTTAACTCTTATATGTTTGTTAACTTTCATATTTGTATACCTGGACAAAGTTATGTTGCTTAAATTGTAACAGCATGCAAACCATGATCTGAGAAGTCATAAATCTTGACCCTCTGGAGATAATGCCTCTGCTCATGGCTGAACTGTAGGCTATTTTCCAGAGGCCTAAGTAGCACCTGATTAATATGCATAAAGTTAGGACACAAATTCACCATCCCAGAATACATCAAGGACTACACAAGAATGGGGAAGAAGTAGCATCAGGATGAGGTAACACAGAAAACAAGGAAATAACATGAAGTAACACAAGGAAAGAAGAGAAACTTCAGGCTGCTGCAGTCTTCTTCCCAGAGAGGTGATTATCACACATAGTTAAGCCTAACCTAAGAGCAGCACAGCTAAAATAAAATGGGAAAAGAGAAACTCTGAAGAGATACTCGGGAGGTTCATGCCAGGCCAACTTGCCGCCAAGATGCCCAACTCAACACGAAACCAGTGAAGACTGTTAAGGTTGTGTACAGAGGGAAAAGGATCCAGATACAGACCGAAGAGGTGTAGAGCACAATATTTAATTGATAAATAGATAATCCAAAAACAGAAGGCAAACTCGTAGTCAAAAAACAGGCTTTGGTCAGAGATATTCAAGAAGTCAAAAACATTGGCACAGGTATTCAAAATCACAAAAGCTAGTAAGAATGGTCAAGGACAATATTTTGTTCAGTCCTGGCCTATTCATTCTCAAAATATGCAGATGGGAGGGGAATAAGCGTACTACCACCTCCATAATATCCAGTTTACCCCTGAATGTAATCATGACAGGCACCAGCAGATAGTTATGAACATCCCCAAGAACCCCCTTGATGACCATTGGAGAAGCTTCTTGATGAGGTGCTGCAGGTCACCATTTAGAGCTGCCATTAACAGATTCATGCTATTTTATGTTTTCAGTGACAGCTTGGAAGAAGTCTCCAGTCTTCTTGCCACCAGTGCTACATTTTGTAGCTTCAGGTTATAGGAGACCCAGACACAATTTGCTCTGTTTATTCACTTTTCAGATGCCTCCTAACACCCTCAACCATGCCCTCGCTGCCACAGTGTCATAAGGCAACACAAAATTTGTCAGTTGAATGAAAGTGTCACATGCAGTTCAATGGGACCAGTTACAAGCATTACAGATAATTAGAAAGCAATCAACTGCACAAGTGCCAGACCATTTGTTCTAAACAACAGAAAAAGACAGGAGGGGGGCACTGTGCCCCATCAATCCCTTCTTAGATCCTGAAGGGACCTGATGCCCATTCTAACAAAAAGTCTACACACCTTTGGTATATGGCTGCATAAATTTGCACTTTTTGATTTTGACAGCATTCAGTCTTTCAGAATTACAATCTCTTAGCATAGCACATCTTAATTTGGCAATCTTCTCCCAGTCCTAATTATTACAGCACTATCAGATTGCTGGGGTTATTCCTATACATAGCCCTCATCACCAAAGGCCAAATATGGTAAAAAAAAAAGGCCCCAAACATCCCACCCTGTTCCACACCACAAACTTCCAACATCACAGTAAGGTGTGCAGCCTCTGCAAAACTTCTTAAAGAAAGTTCAAATTTACAATTTTCTTTATATTTTCACTGCTGTTCATAACGAACTATAAAACCAGCTTCTCCTATTGTTCACTGGCAGACAGTATTTTTGAGTATCCTAGTTACAAACAAAGTCTTAGACTTGATGCTTTAAATTTAATTTACTGGCTAACATTCAGTAAACAACCTAACGGTGTTACCAATTAAATATTTTAAGATTTTAAAATTCAATGTCAGAAAAATGATAAAAAACCTACCTCTCACATTTTTGGGACTTTGTAATACATTGAATTTTGCAATTAAATTTTGGGAAGATTTATGTTGTACATTCTACATTCTAGTACAAATTGAGAGCGTGATTTTAAATTCACAAATTCACTGTATTTTTAGACTTGTTAGGGAAAGCCTGTAGTGGATGTATAAAATAAATTCATATACCCTGGCATATAATTTTAAAACCGAAATTCTGGTTAAACATCAGAAAATTATCTATATGTCCATCCATTCATTTTCTTCCACTTATCCAAGGTTGGGTCATACTGGCAACACTGGACACTAACATTCAAATGTTACACCTCTGGTTCTGTACTGCTGCTTACTATGTAAAATCACCATGCAATTATTCGGTTCCACCTTAGCAACCAAAGTCAGCATAATTTTTCTATGGCAAAACTGTGAGAACGCTGAGTACAAATTAATTGTTTTATCTCTTTCTTGTCTTTCTGTTGTTTGCCTTTCCTACTTTCTCTATATGTCTCATCATTTTAGTTTATATTTCATGTCTCTTGACACTTTTTCAGTTTTTTTTTCAGTGAATTCCTGCCACTCTTTTTTTCTCTTCTGACCGTGTTGTCTTTGTTTAACTCATTCTGTCATAGTGTCTTAGCCTGCCTGTGTCTGTTTGTTTCCTCTCCTTCATTCCCTTTCTGGTTGTTTCTCTTTTCTTATATTTCTCTCTGTCGATCTCTACTTACTTTATTGCTCTCCTTCCCTGCCAATAATTGAAGCTACTCTAAAGGAAAAAAAAAGCTGTTTTGGTTGCTAGGCAACTGTATCCAACAGCAGTCATCCCACCTCTCTCTCTCTCACACACAATACGAGTGAATAAATTACTGGTTCTGCCTTCAATTAGAAACTCAGGCGTCATCTCAATCAGGGAAAGAACTAGAGAATTGAACACTGTGGTTCAGACATACATCTTTATAACGTTCACCAAACATAGGACATGCATACATACACTATGCACAAAACATTGTAGGGCAAATACACATCATATGATGCATGTTTGAATTTATGGTGCTGGGTGTGTTCAGCATTTCATCTGGGCAAGTAAACTGTTAGGCCCAAATGTATTTGTACAAAGTCACAATATTTCTAATTTTGTCTGCAAACCACCACAAATATTTTGCAATGAATCATTCAAGATGTGATTAAAGTGTTGACTTTCACCTGTATTTAAAGGGGTCTAACGTAAAGTATTGCATTACGCATTTAGGTATTACAGCCATATTTACAAACTGTTTGCCCATTTTAAGAAGCTCAGAAATAATCAGACTAACAAAAGTAGTTAGTGATCACCTGATGTCTGCCTGAGTTCCTCACCCTATCTCTGAGGCTGTGTACAGACACCCTGAAAAAAAAAATCATTTTAGGTGCTTGTATCTGTCATCTCATTCTTTTGGTCACTGCCCAAATATCATGACCATAGGCAAGGGTTAGATTACAGATGAACCAGTAAATCAAATGCTTTGCCTTTTAGCTCAGCTCCCTCTTTACCATAACAGAACTGCATAGCACCCTCATTATTACTGATGCTGCACTGCTTTGTCTGTCTGCCTTATGCTTTATTCTGTTCTTACTCATGAACAAGATCCTATGTCCCTGAAACTCTTCTACTTAAGGCAAAGACTCCTGCCAACACAGAGGGACCAATCCACTGTTGTCAGGTTAAGAATACATACCTACTTGCTTCACAGTCAGCTGCAAACCACTTTTCAAATAAGCAAACACAGCCCGAAATAAGCCAACTGCAGCTGTTGGCCAACCAAAGATTTTTCATGGCTTCCAGAAACTCCTCTTATGCCAGAGTTATTACTTCTGTGACTGCCAACACTACAGCCCTTTTGGCTGCTCAATACTCGTCAGCTGTCTCAGAGGACCTCTGGGACAACCAAGCCTGGCCTCCATCTTCAGCTTGATGGTATCCTTCACCAAAGTTTTCCATCAGCAGGTTCTTTGGTTGCTTCTGTAACAACCATCTGACCACAGCTCCTGGAAGCTGCATTCAAAATGGAAGTCCTGAACCTAGACCATTTGGATGTCATGTTCTCAACTTACCCTGGAATGCTAAAGAAGCAAAGGTTTGATCTGACTCCATTACGTAACGGTCCCTTATGCACAGATCCGAACAGGGGATTGAGCTAAACGACAAGACACAAACACTCAAGACAAGCTCAGAATCTCGCTGAATTGTTGATTCTACCAGCGTTTATATACAAATAAAATTTTAATTTTAATTTGAATGTGAATTTTAGCTCACTCGAAGAGTCTGGGAAACTGTCTTTTGCTGAGAGACTGATTGTTATGCCCCTTGAAAATGTGTTTTTTGCCTTGTTTCTGTAGTTCAGTGTAGTTTGTTTGTCTTGGTAACCATA